>VWZD01003174.1:0-12164 GCA_013396695.1 Sakesphorus luctuosus
AAAAAAAAAATAAATTCTTTCAGGTTGAATCTATTTTTGTATTATTAAATATGTGGTTTCCTTGAATTGGGACAGATAGCTAGAAAACCTCTTAAACATAGTGAACTAAACCATATAAATCAATAAACTAACATGCATATATGTAACATAAAAGAAAAACAACTAGATCAGAATATAGTTCACTTCTAGGTGTGAACCTTTAGATGCCACAGGAATGTTAGCATTCTGCAAAGCAATATGTGTCTGGCTCATGCACAGAATAGCAAATTTGCTGGATGGGAACTTGTTTAAAATTATTACATCAGACTCAAAAGGATATTGTAGGTCTTTTGTGCAACAACCTTCACAGAAGAAATGCAGTTTAGTGATTTTTTTGATGTATTTAACAAGCAGGTAAAGCTCTGTTGTTACAGTATGCAGTGGCTTCTTGAAAGCATGGCAATATTGAACAGTGTTGCATATGTGGGTTAATTTCAGTTCTCCTGTAGGTCTGACCTTCAATTCAGGAAAACAGGACTTTCTGCCTAGAAAGTACTAGAGTGTTTGTAGCAATCAACACCTAGGTATCTCACTCATAAATCATCTACTAAATAGAGACATCCCCAAATATTGAATTTTCAAGAACCTGATATAACTCCAATAACAGAGAGAATCTGGAACTGCTCCTGTCTTGTAGAGTAGCTAGGTATGAAGACTGTGAGGAAGATTTATGGGGGAAAAATTTGTTTTCTGTCTCAGTTTTCCTCTTCTTCTGAAATTTTTCCCACTCTTTGGACAGCTTTACTCATTTTCACAGCAGTTGGCTCTGTTTTTTATGTGCTAGTTCACAAAATGAAGCCCTGGCCACTTGACTGCAGTAAGCAGCTGGTTGTACCAGCAGCTGGATGCATTTCCAGTTCTGTGGGGAGGAAATGAGCAGTTGTAAGAAGGAAAGTGACTTCATTCCCTGTCTCTGTAACTCTGCTGGCAGCCAGCACACACATATACACATCCCCACAGCTGTGCAAGTGTCCTAGTTCAGCAAGCCAGGACCAGTTTATCACTATGTGAATGTGACCAAAGCTGTGTATTCTAAACCCTTTACACCATTTATCATGAACTGCTAACAATGGAGCATTTGCAGCAACTGCCCAGGGCACACCCGACCTCTCAGGATGTAAACTGGGTGTTAAAGAAGCCCATGAGATAAGAGTTGTGATAACCCCTCCAGGAAGTCATTAGCACCTCCACACCAAACCTGAGAGGTCATGTCTGCTAATGGGCCATCAATGATTCCAAAAATACCCTATGACTCACAGAGTTAGATCACACATTGTGTAATTTCCTGCCTCAGGGGAGGTACTGGGTGGTCCCACCTGGACTTGAGGGGATATAATCTTGGGGGGTTTGGGGACTGGGGAACCACTCATCGGATCCAGAGGAGGACCAGAACCTCAACAGGACTGCAACCACACTCTCGACCAGACTGCGACCATCATCTTCACCAACCTGTTTCTCACTTCATTTTACTTTGGACTCAGGGGGATCCACGTGGGTCTCAGCACAGGGGCTAACAAACACCATTGTGTTTGTGCCCCAGGGTGCTGGGTTACACTTCTGGGTTTTGTGGGTTAAAACCAATTTCTCTTTGTGCCATTGCATTTATTGTAATATTTATACTCAATTGTAACTCTGACTTACAATCTCTTCTGTGTTGGGTTTGTTTCTCCTGCCAGTTTACCTTTAAACCAGCACACCAAGGGTCTGTGTACCCAGCATTTATGGCCCTGCTCTGATATGGCACAGCTCCACAACCTGGACTCAGGTTGCTCCGAAATAGCTGTCTACAGACATGTATGAAAGCAAAAGTTACAGACAGTCACTGGATTGCTGAGAGAGAATCAGCAGTATCTCAAAGTTCAAATGTTGAAATGAACAGCAGGAAAGATACAAGATGTAAAAGAAGAAAGAAAAACAAAACAAGGCTAATCAGGATGGTCAATCTAGTTGGACCTCAGTGGGAATTATCAGGTCATCAAGCAGAGTTTTCAGAGTTACTGGCTTTTGCTGGAGCTAGTATAAGATAGCAACTCAGCAGCAACTTCTTTCCAGCAAGGAAACACTTTCTCTCCTGTCTGGCCAGCAAAGATGTCTTCAGACACCCCATTGGGATGATAAGCATGCTCATGTTTAGCCTAACTGATCTTTTCTCACATATAGTTTTGTGGCAATGGGGCACCAAAATGCCTCCTTTCCTTCTGCTTTTCTCTTTCTCTCCAGAAGCCTATTGTGATACTATTAAGCATTCATATGTACAGCTCTCATTTGTTAGAAGCTCTCCTGCTGGAATCTGAGGTGTGTTCCTAACTGTTGCATTGGTAGGAGGTGAGTAAGGTATAGAAGGATCATTATAACCTTCATTTAAGTTCTGTTCAGGAACTTGACTATACAGGTATTCAGAAAATTGCAGGGGAGATACAATGCTGCAGGAACTCCCAACAAAAGCACAGAGCGCCCAAGGACCAGCATATTATGTAGAACCAGTTTCTGCAAGAAAGGGGGCAAGGGGTTCAAAGTCACAAATACATTTCAAGTCTAGACTGACTTGTTCAAAATAATGTGATACGCTATAATTCTGGGTGTCTTGAGGATTCTAATGTTGTCCAAAATCTGGTGTACAAAATCGTGCATTCCTTTCTGTCGGAAAAAAACATTTTATCTCATTGTCAGAAATTTTCAACTTACCACGGGTGATTCTGTCTTGACAATTTAATATCTCTGAGTGACAGTAGATATGAGTCACACTAATCCATTGTATCCAGCTCTATGAACTTCTCTGAACCTGCATGTGGTGCCAATTTATGTCACTTTGGGTGACTGGACAGATGAAGGTAATAAATTTATGTCATTGCCTTGATGCACAGTGGTAGATTGCCTGCTGTTTGTACAACTGTAGGACTTCTGCCAGTGAAAGCTGTCAGCTCTGTCATTGGATAAGGTATCTTCCAGGGCTCTAAGCCCAAAGGTGTTAGAGGAAGTATTTATTTCACATCTTAAGGAAAGATTTTACCTGTTTAACCTCCCTGTACTGTCTAAACCTGGCTCTATTGCATTGGGCTGTGCAAATATGTTTATGTTTAAACAAACAAAAGGGGGGTCCCATGGTGTAAAGGAGAGCACTCCAGACTCTGAATCCCAAGGACCTGAGTTCAAGTCTCAGTGGGAAATGTTCACTGGGCAGTTCAATGCCTCCCTGACATCCGATCCCATCAGATCTGGGATGCGAAGCAGGGTCAGCCCCGTTTAGTACCGGGTGCTGTGACAGTCCCGAGGACTTCACTGTCACTGTCCAAGCTCGCTCAGCCGTGGCAAATGGACCTCAGGACTTAAATGGTGGGGCCAGTTCTGCGCACGCTGTGCCTCACCTAAAACATCCACTGTGCAGGCTGGAAGGGCACACCCACGTGGGGAGAGCCCTTCCCAAATCTTCATTCACAAAGTCTGGCCATATATGCATACATACAAACAAACAAACCAAACCTCAGAAAGTCCATAAACCTTAGAAAAGAATCCTGCTGGCCACTTCTGCCTGGTGCAGAACTCTATCTAACAAACTACAGAAGCCAAAGAGATAAAAGTGAAGAAGGCACAGCTATGTATTAGGAAGCAAAATATCTAGAACCATTATGTGACATTCTTTGAAAAGAAAGATAAATGGAGGATAAAAAAAATAACAAAAGAAGCATGAATAAATAAATGCTTTTGCATTCCCTGATGCTTCATTAAAAAAGCAAACACCTGCTTCTTCTCTGTGTGAAATTAATTTTACTTTTTGAGTTCTGATAATTCACTAGGAAGTGTTAGTGTTACTTTCTTTTACCTAAAATGAATTGCTTTTCTTTAGTTCTGAGCATGCTTTGATATGTAAAACATTCAGAGAAAAATTAATAAGCAAAATAATTTTAGATCAAATTAACTAAACATTTTGTGGTTTGACTTTTTTCTTTCACTCAACATGCTTAGGTATAAAGAGAACTTCAGTTCCTCCCTGGAAGACATGAGATACCTTTAGAATATATCAGAAAGAGAGGAGAGGTATATTGGATATTTCAAAAGCACCAGGATACTAATCTGGAAGGATAAAGTCCCAAATTCAAGCTGTTGTTTTGATCCAAGCAACTTTGCCCTAATGTCAACTGCATGTTAGGCTACACTCTAACCACTACTTTTTTGATATGAGCAGCTTTTTCCTTCAATAAAGATGAAGAATATGCTTATATGAAGCACTTCACAGTGTTATATTAATAACAGAAAAGACAAGCTACAAAAAAACAAAGGAGAATATAAATGAATTGATTATTGACCTTTGGCTCAAGCTGCAGTCAAAAAGTTACCCTAATCCTACAAATTTGAGGGGAAAAAAATTCCCAGTAGGACTAATAGAAATTAGACCTCCAACAAACGTTGAGGATTTTTTTATAAAGTTAATCTTTATGTGTTTCTAAATATGCAACAAAACCCCACAAATTTGAGCAGCCAGTGACTCAACACCTATTTCCCAGTGGAAACTTGGCTCCTTATGTTGAAATAATACTTATGTGCATTCCAAATAATATTTTTTTTTAACAGCATGCAATTATTTTTCAAATAAAACTAATGGAAAATACCTAGTGAACAAAAACCATTTCAGCAAAATAAAATCTCACAAAAAAAAAAGCTCCAGAAACTAAAACATTGTCATATGAGAAACACTTGAGAAAATTCTCTATTCATCATAAACAGATACTAGAGAAAAATTAGAGCAAACTTTGCCATTTACTCAGCATTCAGGTCCTTGACCTCAACCACTTTTATAATGACTTGATGTAAAGTTACAATGATTCAATTACATCCATTAGTACACTCAACTAGATAAAACAAAGGAGGAAAATTAATGTGTCATTACTCTTCAAATTTACATTTCTTTCATGAGGATTGTTGCTTTTTTAAATTAAAATAATTTCTTGCAAGTGAAAGTGCTGCTTGTATTGTCTCAAATGACTAATTCAAGTTTCCTGTCTAATTCTCTTCTTTTAGTTACCTTTACCACACCTCTTTCTACATTATAGTGGATGTTCCTCTGCTAATGAAAAAATATGAATAATTTGAAGGAGTTTGGGTTTGCCAGCTGAAGAAATCAGATTTTTTTTGCTGAGTTAGTGTAATGTATGCTGAATTACTACTTTCACATGCTCACTGGAGTCAAGACAAATGAACAGAAATACTTTCTGAACATTCATCTTTCTTCCTACGTTCATGTGAGAAACTGTTTAGTATGTGCAGAATGGTTAAAATTTATTTTTATATTTTTGGTGAAGCTTAATGAGCTTTTTTTTCATAGCATAGTGTGACTACCTCCTGAACTATGAAACACTTAAAGATACTTACAAGATGGATGTCAGATATGAAAACAATAAGCCTTTTCTCTTTGCTCAGTAGTACCATGTACAGCAAGTTATAGCAAGGGTTTATTTGTTCTTGAAAGCATTAGTGTCCACTTCACTAGAGACACTACATTTCTTAAACTAAAATTAAGAACACCAGTGGACAAACCATGACATATCAAGGAAATATTTGCTGACATAAAAGTACAATATGATAAATTATTTTCCTTGGTTTAAACTAAAAAATACCACTATTTCTTTCATTGCACTTTTGCATGGTTTTCTTTCTGAAAATATATGTATCTTCACCTTGAATTCTGCCAGGCTTGTTTCCATGACTGCTTCCCAAGGGGGCCTGTTCCAGTGCCTAACTACCCTCTGGGTGAAAAGGTGTTTTTTTTTTTTCTAATATCCAACCTATACATCCCCTGACACAGCTTTATGAGGTTCCCTCAGGTCCTATCACTGGTCACCAGAGAGAAGAGATCAGCACCTAATTAACCATTGGAAATTCCTCTAAAGTAAGGAGAAAGTATAGTGTATCTCCAGATGCTACTGAACTGTAAATTTTACTTTTCCAGAGTATTCAATTCTTTGTACAACACTGTTTCTTTAATCAAGAAAATGAACACATTTTAAATGAAAAAACTTGTGCAACTACTGCATAGAGTCTACATTGCAATAGTTGTGCAGCATCAACATCTATTACCTTTCTTCTGACTAAAACTTCTATGTAATTTATAAGGCAGTTTACTAACAGATTGAAAAGAAAATGTTTGCAAAATGTGAGGGCACAAATGAAGAAAGTTTGAAAATATTGGAGTTCTGTAATTTTTTATTATTATTATTACTATTATTTTCATTTGATTCCTAGATACAGTCATACTGAACTAAGATTTCAGTCTCTGCCCATTAGCACCATTGACCACTTTAACATCCAGGTGTATATTTCAAAGATAAACATCTGTGTATCACTATAAATTAGATCATTATTATAGTGACAAAAGTGTCAAACATTTGAATGCCTTACATAAATCAACATGCCAATGGCATTTTTTTTCATAATTTCTTTTGTGACAGAAAAAAAAGGTCTGATGTTTTCTCCATTTACACTGGGCTTCCAGTTTATTTGAGTACAGATGGGTCTCCAAACTTGCCAATTATGCTTGGAAATCCCTTGCCTTCTTTCACTTATATTGTAGGTTGCCCACAGACACTGAAAGCAAGATCTATATATTCATTAGACCTCATTTCCCTCTACCCAGACCTACCACTTGCTTCTCTAAACATCTATCAACATTCTCAGGAGTGGAGGTCTGGGATAATTCCATCTCAGTTTCCCAGCTCACCACATTGATCCATCGTTAGATGAACCCCTCCAGAGATAATATCTGTGCATCTTGCCATGGGATGATCCAAGGTACATCCAATGCTGCACAAACATGTGGTTCCCAGCACCTGGAGTGATGTCAGATATAGTTGCTATATAGATATAGATATAGATGTCAGATATTCCTTTTTATACTCTATCTATTGGAATCTTATTAAAACAGCTATTTTATTATGTCATTTGTTTCCAGACTTTTATCATTGAGCTCAAGAAAGAACCTGCACTGTTTCCCTCTCTCACACCTCCTGTCCTGGTGCAGTCTCCACAGGAGCATCTGTGAAAGTGGCTGCAGAAGGGATTCTGCTTCAAAATCGTGCTTCTGAGTGATGCTGTTTTCCTCTCCCTTCCATCCCAGTGTGCACACAGTGCACTGTAACGCCACTCATATTAGTAATTTTTAAAGAACAGATGAACAGGGAAATTTCAATCCTCATTTGGATTTTCTAGTGATGAGAGTCCTCTTTCCAGCCTCTTGCTGAAAAGTAAACAGGGTCCTTATTCATTAGAGCTCACAGCTAAATTTAAAAACAACGTAAAGTCATTAGCTAGCTATTGGAGGGTTCCCCTCTTTATGATGAAAAGAAACATTTCAGTTCAGCTCTGACATGTATCCTGTTGACCTTGATCCTGATCCCTGGGACTAATTTTTCAGGTTGACCTTGGACGTGCCTCATCACTAGGGGTTTATGGGATGATTGCTGGACTGACCCTGGTTACCATCACAGGACCTGATCGTGACTTCTGTTCCCAGCTCGACCTTGGACTTGACTTTTCACCATGGTTTTACCGAAGGATCTGGACCCTTGGCTGACCCTGACTGCCTTTCTGAGGCCAGTCCTGTCTTTCTTGGCTTGGGTTTGTGAGACTGAGCCTCAGCTATCCAAGTCTGTGTCCTGATATGATGCTTGTGTCACCGGTGCCTTTCTGCTCCCCAACATAATAGTATGACAGTCTGTCACACAGCCGTGTACTACTCTGTTTGATCACCATATAAGTTGCTTGTTATTGAGCACCTTAGAGGACAAAATTAAAACTGATGTCTTGACTGTGCAAACCTTCTGAACCAAGGGAGAAAAATATGCAGATTGAAAATAAAACTAAAGCTTAGATGAGTGGTCCATCTAACATCATTAAAAAAGCAAGAGGATATAAAAGTGAAGGAGAGAATAAATAAATATGAGAAATAAAAGTGACAGATTTTGACTGCATGTCAAACTTTAAATAATTGCTAGAGGCTAGAGGCTCCTGGGATAATTTACAATGAATATTAACAAAAAAAGCTTGTCGACCTTAAGTAAATAAATCCATGACTCTAAAAGGTTGTGCTGGTCTGACAAAATTCAATATGCATAGTATTAAAAAAAAAAGTGTAAACTGTTCAGCTCACACCTCACATAAAGTAATAAATGTTGTCAGATGAAACTGAAGTCAGGATATTATTGGTTCTTGACATAAAGTCACTTCCAGAGCTCATCTCCTGCTCATTTTTCAAGCCCTCTATAGGGCATTATTTTGTAACTGTATATGTATGTCTACCTTGGCATTTTATGGTAGTTGAGAAACATTATACAGATCTTTACTGTTTCAAGAAAACATCAAAAACTGCTCAATATTTCATCAAATGAATTTGGATCTAACTGTCCTTTTCAGTGAAAAAGTGAGGGGCAAGGATGGAAAAATCGAAGACGTCTCACAGACCTAGCTCTTCAAGGAACCTGATCATTGTTTATTACTCTTGTGGGGGCTCCCTTTTAAAGATAAACAAGAGAAGGCTGGAGTAGCCCTGTGTGCAAATGAGGATGCAAGGCCTTTATCGTGTAGAAATTATCAGTGGGGAAAACAGACTTTAAAGATTCCTACTGTGAGTCCTCTGTCACCTTACTGCTGACAGCAGGAGACTTAAGAACTGTACTGTTAACGTTCTCGCCACAATTTCCTCCTCAGTAAGAAGATGCAAGGTGAAAGTTAGTGATGCTAAAAGTAGATTAATTTACATTAATTTTTACAACTTTCATTTCCATAGTGTGTTAGAAGACAGAATCTAATGTCAAATTCTGGATATCCACCCCTTACTATCTGAGGAAAAATGCACAGGGCTCTTAATTGCACTTGGCTTCCGATGCTTTGCTATTGTTCATGTTGCCCAATGCTATAACAGGCTGTCAGAGCCAGGTCTTACTGTGCTGTGTGCAGTACCATTCAAAAGACGGTGTTTCTGTTCTTGAACTGATAAATTGAAAATCTAAAATCTGACAATGACACAATGTACACATGCACAAGACTAGGGTCAAAAGTCTTAAAACTCCACTAATCTTTCACTGAAATCATGTTTAAGAGCGATTCAGCTTTTTACTAGAAATCACCTTGCAAATTAAGATGCTGGGTATGAAATGCTAACAGAAATAGTGATTACATATACACTTCATATCACTTTTACAGACTATAAATCTTCATGGAGCTGTTTGCTCCAAACTTCAGCTCTAATAGGTTTTTTTTTAATGTCTGTATTAATTTTGTCTTGTTTATTGTTGTAAATGTATCACCATTCTCCTGCTCATTGACATGAAACTACATCTTTTTTTTCTTACTACTGCTTCCTGGGAGTATGAAACACAAATGAGTTACACCTCATCAACCTCACATTTTTCTTCTGTGATATAAGTAGTCATGTTTTCTTGCTGGTACATAATTCAACTTGCAGATGCCTCATCAGCTTCCCTCTCTCCTTGACACCTGTCAACTGTTTGTCCTCTTGCTAAAGGTATTCAGTGCATTATTATTCCAATCTGAGGGAAGTCCTTGGGAAGTGTCTGTCAATAGAGTGTGTAAAATCACTGACATACAAACTCAAACCTTTCTCTAAGCCACTATTCAGGAATGATGGCATGAGTCAGAATGCTAAGACTATAATGAGAGGTAGTCATTAGGTCCCTTATGCATTAAAGAGTCAAATCATATTGCAACATGTTCTGAGGATCATGATCATGCAGCAAGCTCAATGAATGTAATAGAGAACCTTGGCTCATAAATCTGCATGCTATTGAAGCTGGCTGTAAGATTTAATTTTTAATTACCTGAGTGACACTACTTAAAAAGTGGCAAGAATATTTTTTACTTCAGCACTAAAGTAAGGCATCCAAAAAACCCCATTCTACACCATGTTTATCACCTGTTTTAAAGGGGAAACGTAGGCAGTGTGAACAAACAGTACAGTTTAAAAAAAAAAAAAAAAAGGTAAAATTCAGGTATGTTACTGACAAGAACTGCTGGCTTAAACAGAGATGTCACTGATTTTCCCAGGTAAGGAAAGGACAAATGCTGATAGGTGAAATCATCACAATTTTGTCAGAAAATTATGACCTTCAGAATTTGTGCATTAACTTTTTCTAGGCATATGATCTCTTGTAAAGCTAGTGCAGCATTCCCGAGCTGCGTAGATTGACACGCACACACTGAGGTAAGTCACAAAATCACTGATTGTTTTGGGTTGGAAGGGACCTTAAAATTTTATCTAGTTCCAGTGCCCCTGCCATGGTCTGGAACACCTTCCAGTAGACCAGATGACTCATCCCAGGTGATATACTGGGGATGCCATGATCAGCATGAGATTAGGAAACACATAAATCACCATAGAGCAGATGTGTATGGATGAACCCTCAGAAGTAATGTACTTATTGGGAGAAATAGAGAGGGAAGAATAGCATTTTGGAGTACCTCAGGGACAACAGGAAAAAAGAGATGCCATCAAAATAGCTGATAAAAGAACAGTTAAAGGAAAACAAAGTGAATGGACTATTACCCTGAAAGGAAATGACCCACAAGCACCAGCAACATTGCTAACTTTCAAAGAGAAGAAATAAAGCCAATTCCCTGAGATGCAATAGCATCCAACATATTACTGGGTTCTGCTTCAGCTTAGGGGAATACTCAGACAGCCAGTGACAGGAGGGCAGGGGAAAATCAGCAATATCCATCTCAGCTGAAATGGAGAAATCTGGTGGAGCTCTGGTTTTTGGGCAGGAACAGTTATTACAAACAGTAGATATGTAGAATGCATATTTAGAGGAGGGAAGTCAATGTTAAACAGTGTTCCTGAGAAACAAAATGAATATCAGAGGAAGAGGCTGTTCAGCCCGTCAGCTGCCATATTATTTGTAACTTCCTATGTATTTATGCTTCAAGTACTTCTCTCCATAAATTAGTTCTACATGTATTATATTAAAATCAACCCGGTTTCATTCCCAAAAGTATTCTGAGACTACTGTGCCTAAAAATAAGTATTTAGTGTCTTTATCAAGCTAATAGAAAACAAGTACATTAAAAAGATACCATTTTTCTTAACTGAAAAATAAATAGACTAAGGAGCAGCTTCACAGGGCCTTCAGTGTTGAACCCTTTCCACTTACATGAGGTCTGCCAGTAACTTCAGCTGCAGCAACAATAAGCCTGCAGTTATTAGTTCTCAGTTAAATTTTCAATAGACTTTGATTGATATATGTATACTTTTCTGAATTCAGCATTACAGCATAGTAATCAATGCATTGTGGAAGTAAGCTGCTATTTTAGAAGCACATGCCTCCCATATCAAATTTGAAAACTTCTTAGAGAATAGGCTATTTGTTTCATATGGCCCTGGAAACAGATATTCAAGTTGTAACTATCTGTTCACATGTATTTTATGTGAAAAACTTGAACTAAAATATTTCTTAAAGTATGCAATCTCCTATTTCATAGTTTTATTATATTAAAATTAACCTTCACATTTGAAGATAAATTATTTGAGAATGCAAGCCATTGCCATTTTCTCAAAATCATGGAGCAAAACTAGGTTTGAGAGTTTGGTTTATAATACAAACCTGAGGGAAGATCAACATAAATCTATACCACAGGGATTTTGCATGGAATGCTGATCTCAGACACACATCATGGAAATTTCTATGCAGTAGACATCCTGTGATTTGTGAACACTGTATCACAAAGCTGATAGCTTCAGGCTGCAGGCTTACTTTCCTTTTGGATAGGAAGCTTGCTTTCCTTTTGGATAGGACTTTCATTGGTGGTTTCAGAAGACAACATGGGTATTATTCTATCATATCTAGCTCAGCTGAAAAGGTAGCCAAGACACAGTGTTCCTGCATTGTTTGGTTTTTGAGATTGTTCAGAAAGCTAAAAAAATCATTTAACATGCAAACAAACCTCTGCATGCAATTCACCAACCTACCAGTACTCAAAAGGCTGCTGTGGCTGATGCAAAGGACAGTGTTATCCCTGAATGGAGAAAAGAGCAACGTAGATCTCATCTGATCTACTGCAAAGTATTTATAAAGAATAATTATCTTTTGCTGTAATAAGAAAGAAAGACAAAGCAAGCT
>VWZD01003174.1:14559-25170 GCA_013396695.1 Sakesphorus luctuosus
CCCTAAGGATACATTATGATTATGCTAAGAGACCCAGGGGCAGGTGCTAATATTAAATAATCATATTCATACTATATGGGCAATCGATTCATGTTTGGATTAACCTGTCACAGGAAACCCAAAGCACAGACTTCTGTGATTTTTTTTCCCCCCTTTTATAACACAGATGCGGTTTTTAAAGTATTTTCAGCTACCAATGAAAGAACCTTTGTCTCCTTTTGTATCCTTGAAAGTTTTAACATATTCAGTTCTGAACTACAAATAATTTGATGAAGATAAAAAAGTGTTGTCTGCCTTTAGAATACCCTATTCTAAAAAATTTCTTTTTCTTTGATCAGAAAGATCAAATAAGAGGTCACAGGCACGAGTATTGCATTTGTTTCTTGGTGTGCACAGTTCAGGCCTCTCCTAAATTCATAGCTCCTTCTCATATCTACCAATTGTCTTTTCCAGTCTCTTTCCCACATAGCCATTGTCTATTCAAGTCCCCTATTCTGGCTAGTTCCAGTCTTGTCTAACCTATTTTTCCCCTGCAAGAGGAAATCCTTCCTCTCTTTACATCTTTGCACATCTGTTTCATGAGTTCAGTAATCATGCTGACTCTGTCAGTTCAGTAATGGTTCTGAACCTGATTAAAAGTTTTGAAACATTTCTGCAGGTGACCATACATTAAGGTTAATAAATGAATATGATTTTTCTAAGCTTATTGGAGGAACATAATTTCTTGAAGCAAATGTGACTTTACTGGTACTAGCTGAAAGAGTAAACCATGTTGCATACTGTAATTTGGAAGTCATCATCAAAGAATGTGCTCTTCAAGACAGTCATTGACCTGTTTGAAAGACCTTGTAGTTTTTATATTTTAGGGTTAGGATCTTAGGCAGTAGACAGAAGCAAATACAATTATATTCAGACAGAAACAAATAATTGCTACTTCAACAGTGGTTCCAAATAATCACCATTATGATTGTTCTTTTAAGGGAATTATGTTCCTGTCATGCTATTCCTATAGATAAATGCTGTAAGAATCTAGAGAAGGAAGAACAGGAAGAATGACCTTGTGTATTTTCTTCCTATGGATTTCCAATATATCTTCATGCTATGTAAGTAATTATTTTTTCCATTGCCCATCAAATGATCTTCTCATTAGTATGGAGACATATCCTCACATTCACTGAAGTATCATGTCATCTTATCAGTGTTGTCCTGCTTTCTCCTACTCACTCTTCCTACAGTTTTGTTATTCATTCATGTTTTCCAAAAAGGATCTGTCTGACTGAACCTTTTGTATGATACTACCAGATATAAATATCAACCACATGCTTAAAACATTATTGCACCACTTCTCACCAACTTGTGGACATCTATGTTGTTAGGCAGCCTGACACAGGAATCTGTAAAGTAAAAACACTGTGTGTAAGTACCATTTAGTCCTTTCTAGATCTTTCTTTGCAGATCTTTCTCCATTCTTTTGGCTAGGGTTTAGGACAATCTGTCCACAAAATGACAGTCTATATGCACTTTCTGGCTTTTAGAGGAGATGCTAAATGAAGTGCATTGCTTTCTTTGGCTTGAAAAGGCTGTATGCATTGTTGCAGTGGTAAAGAACATCGTGTTTCATATTTTGTCATTGTTGGTTTCCAGAGCTGGGGACTACTACCTAGCTGACAACAGACACTTCCACTCTCTTGCTATTTAATCTCCCTCAGGTAGCAGAGATTCCGATTGTTCCTTCTCCTGAGAGCTGACTGGCTGATTCATGGTTCCCTGGTCACATGTTTGTGTGGGGGTTTTTTTGGTTGGGCTTGGGATTTTTTTTTGGGGGGAGGGGAACGGGATGACAAGAGTTGGTATGGGGAGGAGCAGGTTATCCACATAACCTCATGTTTCAAGCTTTCCTTCTTGGACTTTCTGAACTTTTTATTTTGTTATTTTGATACTTTTCCTAGTTTTGACTATTTTAGATATTCATCTGAATGTCTTCCATCCTTTAACTTACAGCAGTCCTCCAAAACATGAGAGAAATTGTCATACTCTCTCAGAATGCCAGAATTCATTTATCTATCACATGCATTTTAAAACTGGTTTTCAGCTCATGTTCACATTCTCTACTTTACTCGTTGGACACTCCATACTTTATCTTAGTTCCAACATAGGCTATTAGTTTAAATTAGAGCTGTTGTAAGAAATTCATCAACAGACTGATGGCTGATGATAAAAAGCTTCCTCATATTCTTGTATAATATGATTAGAGCTGCTCTCTTCTTTTCTGAGCTAGTGAAAAAATGAAGACCAATGCAGGGAAAAAGGAAGGAGAGAGAGAAGATAAGCTAGAAATAAGATAGAGTCATACCAAACAAGCTTGAAAGGACAAGCTGAAAAAGTATGAAATTCAGTGAATAAGAACAGATGCCTGTATTTGCAATTAGAGATTTAGGATGCAATTGCCTCTAATGGCCCAGTTGCATTGTGATCTGGAAAAAATATATTAGTTACATAGATAAAAACAGACATCATCATTAAATTCACTTTATATGAGGACTTTCTTCCATGATCTTGTCAATGCCTTTGCACAAAAATTCTTGACAAAAAATAGTTCCTCAGCTGGTAACTCCTTCAGCTGTTCTCCATCATTCTGTTTGGGAAAGAATAGGAGTCTCTTCTTCCATGGATCACTACTGTTGCATTTAGAAATCTACCAGGGCTTGATTCAATAAACCTATGGATATGTGTGATTTTTTCATTGCTTTCCTAAAGCGACCATGATACCAGTTTGACCAGTGCTGGACCATTCCTTACGGGTTAGTACACGTGAGACGCTAACTATCAGACTTCTCACAGATATCTGATTTCATGTAAGCACAGTTGTATCTGCATCCCTCATTCTCGGCTGCACACAAATTGTGTGCTGCCATATCTCCAAGAAGGGCTCTAGAGGTATAACCAGCTTTCACAAAAATTTGTCTCTACTACACCCGTGATTGTATGCTGATTGCCACACAGTTCTGGAAAAGCCTTCTGAAGCTCCCAACAGGTTTGTTTAGGTAAGCTATGAACAAAAATCAGGGTTGAAAGTTGATGCAAAAATAAAATAGCACAGAAAACTTGTTTCCTTTTCATGCAGTACTCAAAAACTTCTCTGTAGTTCAGTTACCAGGAGACACAGGGTGAACTCTAAGCTAAGTATCTCTGAGTCAGAGGACTTGCAGCTTTGGGCGGTTCACCTTTAGGCTTGCTGATATTTCAGGCATTCCCACATTCTCCCACTGCATTTCATGAGCAGGAGACACTACAGCAGAAGAAAAGGAGATCCCTGTGAAGTTTGCTGAGGCACTGTTACTGAAGCTGAAGACCAACCAGGCTGGGATCAGCCAGTTCCACAGTGTTGTGCTAAAATAGGTCCAGTGCCCAATCCACTCTCCCTAGATCTGTTTATTATCGCATAAGCTGCTTCCCATTTCAGATTCATGAGAAAAATACAACTGAAAAAAAAGGGGGTGGGGGGGAGGGGGGCTATTCTGTAGCCATCTTGACAAGGCTTTTTTTTTCCAGCACGAGTTATTCTAAAATTTTCTAAGGCTTGTTAGCTCCATTTTGCAGACTGTTTAAATAGCAGAGGTTGAAGCAGCAACGTGAAATCCAGCCCTATCCTAAAACTGCATGACTGTGAGAATGAAAGATTGTGATATTAAGATGAAAGAGTTAACATCATGAAACTGATGTTGATGGTAGATTTCAACAAGTGCAGGATCATATTCAGACAAGTGTTCTTACAGTAACTATAAAGAATTTGCCTTCCAACAGCCATTCTTCTGAATAAAAAGAGTGTTACAATACAGGCGTTGGCTACCCAAAGCCTCAACAAACGCATAAGACACTTCAATAAATTCCAAAATTTTATTTTCCTCTGCCTTCCCTCTGTGCACAGTCTGGATGTGTTAGAAAATGCTCATTGTTTCCTAACTAATTATTCAAAAATGTGTTTAAATACAATTAATTTACATAAAATTCCTTGCTTGAGGTTTCTGAGCAGAAGTTCTTTTTATTATGTTTCTTTTCATTTTATTTTATTGCCTTGTTTATTTTTTTGTTGTAAAAGTTGGAAATTACTAGTTGGAGATAAAAAGGAATAAGGAATTTTTAGGACGTATCTTAGGAGACTCTCTGTATTTCTGTGTTTTATACTAGTGAGTTTAATGGTCTTCCTGTCACTACACAAAATTCCTACATCTATAGCTAAGTACTTCATGCATGTGACGCAAGATGAATAATTTCCTCACTTCAAGTTCATTGCTATTTTTGGAACTTGTAGAGGAATTTATTTGGCCAAGTTCCTCTCTGTTCAAATGGCTGATTTATTGGCAAAACCCCAGGCAAGAGGATCTGACTGCCTCATCTATTTTAAAACATCTACAATATAGACAAGCTGTATGAACTACCTTCCTAGAACTCTTCCATAGCAAGTGGAGGAAAGACATACTGCCATTTCTCATTTCAAGGTAGGCATCTGAATTTTGTTAGATGCATCATGCATCACAAGTCTTACTTTACTAAAGTAATATAAGCAACTGTTTCTGTCACAGATATTCAAAATCACATAACTCAAATTCTTCCTTCGGATTGTTCTGTTGCAAGATCAAAATGGAGACTAAGAAGAATTCTTCCATCTTTGGATCATTAAACACATTTTAGCTGCAGATTCTAGCAGGCCTTAAAGAGATAAAATGCTTGAATTAAGCAGATCCTTGGAACTAAATAGGGCAAAAAATGGACGAGCTGCTCTAGGAAGGTGATCAGCAGGCTGTCCATCTCTGTAATAAGTCATAAAAGAGGCCAGGAGATATCTGGGCACAGAGAAGAACAAAGAACCACGTGATATGTGTGCACACATTTCTCAAGGGAAAGGATTTTTCCTGAACTATAGGACGAGAGGAGCTCTGTGGAAACAGGGAAGTTCAGTGTCAGGCAGTCATTCATGGGACAGATACTGAAATAGAAAATAGACTGTAATAAACCCACAGTCTGTGAACTGTGAGCTATGTTAAAGAAAGGTTTTTTTAAAAAACATTACCAAAAAGTCTAAGTTACACAAATGTCTTTATCACCTGGCTCAGAAATTCAGCCTCCTTTACTGTTTTCCCCACAGGTTTATTATTTGCACCCTTCTGTCAAATTATTTCCAAAATACTAGTATGCAAATCTCAATTTTCTAAATAGTACAGTGAGCATAAACAATGTAAACTTAAAAACTATGATACATGGAAGACCTGCATGCCAGGGTACCTATCTATATAGACCAGCTACCATCTGAAACATAAAATGAAAATGAAAAGGTTGAGGTAAAGCCTCTTCTACTATTGTGTTTGGTTTGCAATAGCCACTCAGTAAATAAAAAGAGGACTTTTATCCAAGAAAGATACTTAGAAAAATAGGTCATATTTCTAACAGTCCCCTGAATACCACATAAAGAATTATTTATCCATAAGGAAAAAATAAATCTCATTTATCACATACCATTCTATCCTGGAACTTGAATACAAAGTCATTAAGCATAGGATTTATTGGAAGAAAATGCTGGAAAGAAAGCTTCCCACAACCACATTCCTGAGACTTTAAGCAGCTTCTCAGCCTCATGAAGTCACCCAGCAGAAGCAAATTCTCCACAATCCTAAGAACACTTATTACAGGCCGCACATATGCAGCAAAAGCAAAGTTCACTAATTTGTCTGTGCTAGTCACTGAGAATGCTTCCAACAACAGAACTATGTGCAGCTCTGCATGCACAGGTGAATGATGTTCCACAAAATGCACCAGATGTTATTAAGGCACACAGGTAATTGATACTAGGCAACTATTAGGCACCAGTATGATCTTATAAATTCAGGCTGTGCACAACAGAATAACCTGCTGTCAGTGAAAAACATTTCCCAGAAAAAAAATCATTCCATTTTCAGTCTTGTGGATTTCATCTCCACAAAGGAAATATATCACGACAAACTTCAGAACTGTCTTTATAGCGTATTATGATGTCTCCCCCAGTACTGACCTCTCCATATTCCACAGACCACACACTATGTATCTCTTCCCTTAAAGTGATCGGTATCTATTCATCTCTATCAGTTTCTCTTGTTCTTAGTTTCCACCTCTGTTCTTCTCTCTCTTCAGTTCTTTTCACCCTCCTAATGCCCTCTCTGCTTCCTAGGTAACAAAAACTATTTTTTATGGGGATGGTTTAACTGAAGTATAAGTAAGCAAATTCTGATTAATTTTTCTTAACATGCATTTTGTTTTGAAAGATGCTACCTTTATTTCGACACCTGGAAGACGCCTTAGGCTCATGCCCAAGGTTGTTTTCCTTCATCAAGAATATTAACATGTCTACTAAAGAACACTGCCTCTGCCTACAAAACCTGTTCTGCCTATGGATTCTTAGAAAATGGTGTAAAAAGAGTAAAATATTCCCATGATTAGTTTTCCTCAATAGTTAAATTTCCTAAATGTTTTTCATAATATATATCTTATGAAGATGTCATTTGTTCTTGCTTATGCTGTATGGTGTATTCATGATGTAGTAGCAAAGAGATGAATAGTTAAGTTAGAAATTTTTGCTGATGGTATTAAGTTATTCAAGATAATAAAAATGGGAACAGATTATGAAGAAGAACTTGATACTGTGTAACTGGGCAATAAAACAGTAGATGAAATTCAATGTATATAAATGAAAACATGCACATTAGTAAAAACAACATAGATTTTCTTTACGGAGTGCTGTGCTCTGATCTGATGCAATTGTGGGGCTGGGATAGAGAAACATTATTCAATAGCTGTCAAGACATGAAATTAAATGTTAGGAATCATTAAGAAAGTGACAGATAACAAAATAGAAAGCATCATTATGCTGTGGTGTAAATCCATGGTGCACCTCCTTCTGAGATGCTGTGTGGGATTTATGTCTCTTCATAAAATGTGTACATAGAATTTGAAAGGAAAAACAAGTGGTATGAACAGTTCAGGATTTGAAAGAATTCTGTACAAGGAATGATTAAATATATTAAATAGCCTCTTCTGGCTAAAGTGATGACAGAGCTGAGAATGGTGTGGCTATAAAGTCATACCTGGCATGGAGAAGTTGAACAGTCAAAAGCTCACTCCACCTCCAGGGACAACAAACAGCCAAACAAAACACAAGCCAAAGGGAAGAGCTTCTCTTTTTCATGCACTGCACAGCTTGGCTGTGAACCTTTCTACCCTGAAGAAACTAGGTGAAAAAAATTGACACTGTCTCTGTAAAGGATTGGTTGATGGTAGAAAAATCCATTGAGGGATATGGAAAACAAAAATTACCTCTGTTCCAGTAAGTCTCAGAGCCACTGTAGGCTGCAAGTCAAAAGAATAATTTGGGAAAGCCTGCTGACAGAAACAGGTTATTGATCTAAATGAACCTTCTATGTGAATCCACGCAGACACTGAAGAGCTTTTTCTGGGGCTGAATTGCCAAGAAGTTCCTAAGGAATGTCCCTGCTGTCTCGCAATTGATAGGAGTGGGATGACTTTTTTATCAATGCTAACTCAGAACGACTATCCTCTGGGCAAGTTGTCTGCCAAGGTGACCTTTTTTAAGGATCCAGTCTCCTTTGATGGAAAATGATCCACATTAGCCAGAATGATCATATTTCACTGGTGAAGCCCTTAAACTGATAGCCTTTAGGCTGGTAGTTTTATACTGCCTGATTCTAAATTTCCAGCAGTCTAAACCTCTAAAGAATTTTAGCCCAGGAAGTTTTCACAAAAGAGATGGCAGAATAGTGCCTGCCTTCTAGCAAGGTACATATACATGAAACAGATGAAGCACGTTTAAAGAGTTTACACAAACTATTACTAACCTAGGCATGCCTAACACCTTTAACATTTATGCACAAGCTACAGGGAGGCAATGTCTGCTTGCTTTTCACAATGTTTGCCATGTTTTAAAAAGACAAAACATCCCATGTGCATTTTAATTGATTAAACAGTCCATAAAGGCTTCAAATTAGAATTCTCAACTTGCAATAATTCTTAAAATTATTAATGCTATTCATGGGCTTAAAAAATGTTATTCTACAAAAAAAAAATCCCCAGACTTATGAGCTCATCTAAATTAAAACATACTCTGCATTATTCATATTGAGAACTTCATTTTATTTCAGTGGGATTATTCATTACAGGAAAGATTGCAATTGAGTACAATCACTGAACTCTAACTGCAATTACAGTTCCCTAGACTAAGCTGATTCCTGCCCATCTACTTACATGTTCATGCTTCTTTAATATTTATTATGATACCTGAGAACCTCCTTTGTTTACTTGCTATTACTATTGGTGAAAGATATCATACTAAAAAAAAAAAGTTTAAAAGAAAAAAAGATTAAGATTACAGATACAATAAATTTTCAGTGTTGGCTTCCTAAAATTTTAAGCATCCTGGTAGCACACATTCAGGGTATCAAGGCTAGAGGTATTTTCATATTCTTTAGGGTTACTAGAAGTACACTCAAAAAGTCTCTTTCTCTTCGGTGTCTCTCCCGGTCCATAGCTAAATAGTATAATTTTCCCAGTCCTGAAATAGACTCTGACTGCAGTACCTGCACATATGTACATGAATGTATACATGTACGTATACATGCACACATCCCTGTGGTTGTCCACTATTCACACTAAGTGACTATAATAAATTTAGGCATCTCTGGTTCTACTCTTCAGAAGTCTTTGGTTAACACAATGATCAGGCATTCTTCTTGGACCTAAACATTATGGATGCTCAAGCAAAGTAGTAGAAATCTAAAGAACTTTGAAATGACAACTAATTTGTGTCATCTAAATCTCCATTGCCCTATGACCATAATTTAAGCAAGTTTCTTTTCTTGAGGTGTCCTACAACATTCTATGTCTCCACCTCTTCTCTCCTTAAATAACTCTACTTTCTCCAGATACAGCCATTCTCAAATTTCTTTTAACTTCTTTAGAGGGTTGTGTGCTGTATTTTGATTTTTTTTTTACATTTGTTTAAGAGGGGTTTGCACCATCTGTGGCACAGAAGGTAGGATGGTAGTGACAAGCTAGTCAGAGGCAGAAAATACATTTTCATATTAGAGAACAAAGGTATGAGTTCTGCAAAGTCACATACAGCTAGGCTTTTGGTTGTTTTGTTTGTTTTTTTCAGAGACCACCTTGATGACCGTCTATAGCACTCCTTAACCCAGGGAAAAATATAGCTCCTGTATATGTCCACCCATCCTGGCTGCCCCAGGTTAGGGGTTAGGTTCTTGGTCAGAGTGCTCTAAATATGTCCATTAGCACTGAATCTATACCCTGAGCAGCTGAAAATCAGGTCTCCAACACTCTTCTGTAATTCTACTCAGCCTTCTCTCTTCAGTTCATGGCAAGATTCACCTTTCATTTCTTGGCCTCTTATCAAAAACTAGCTAATTACCAAAGCAGCATGATGCTTGCATGATTGACAGATAACATCCCATGAGTGAATAAAAATCTGTCTTTTGAAAGGATAAAACAATAAAGATGTTTCAAAAAGAAGTCAAACAGTAGGCTTCCAGCAGAGAGTGTTAAAAGGTTCCCAGATCATCACACTAGAATAGGTCTTTGTCATCTGGCTTCATGAGAAGTGGCAGTCTCAGCTAAGAGTGTTTGATCAACTCCAGCTCATGCATTCAACATGTGAGGCAACCGAGACTCCAAGATCACCTCAGAAGAAGGAGACTGATAGCAGGTGCTTTCCGGAATTGCTTGAAATAATACTTCTAAGTTTCCTGGATGCTGTTTGAGAGAAGAGACATGGGCCAGAATTGAGGGTTCAATGTATTTCATCTTTGTAACTACTTGGATGTGAGTAAGGAATAAATTTGTACAGAGTTAAGTCACATAGCCCCAGAAAACACTCTTGTACCTAAACTTGCATACAGAAATAATGCATTGTAAGAGTCAAGAAGTATTATATGCATCAAGTACAGATTTTTGTAAAGTATTTTAAAGCAATTTGAATAATTTTAACAAAATATTACATCCAGGACCTTAGGAAGATAGTTTTTATTTGTCTGGACCACTGATTTTACCAGAAGTTTTCTCATTGTGATTTTATTACCATTGCTTATATGTGTAACAGCCAAATTAAACTGAATTTACTAATTCTACTAATTCAAGATGGCAAAATCATCACAAGTTTCATATTTCCACTCCATTAAAAATTACATTTACAGAACGGATGTATTGCTCCTTAGTTATACACCAAAATTTCAAATAAATCATTAAATCAAAAATTAATTTCTACCATTACAGTCAGTTTATTAATCAAGCATTCTATCCTTAAGTATCTGTTGTGTCATAGTGCTTGTAAAAGTATTTGGGGTACAAGCTTATTTCTCTCAGTGATGTCAGGTTAGAAAAAGAACATCAGTGTTCATTTTTAGGGGACCATTACAAAGATATATGGGTTTATAACCTAATGTATTAAAAGCATGAAAATTATTTCCCACTAAGGCCATTACACAGTTGGCAAACAAACAAACATGAGCAGAGTATGCATGCTCTTTCTATCTGGCACTTGTCAAGAGCTAGCCC
>VWZD01003174.1:25520-92652 GCA_013396695.1 Sakesphorus luctuosus
GTACGTATACATGCACACATCCCTGTGGTTGTCCACTATTCACACTAAGTGACTATAATAAATTTAGGCATCTCTGGTTCTACTCTTCAGAAGTCTTTGGTTAACACAATGATCAGGCATTCTTCTTGGACCTAAACATTATGGATGCTCAAGCAAAGTAGTAGAAATCTAAAGAACTTTGAAATGACAACTAATTTGTGTCATCTAAATCTCCATTGCCCTATGACCATAATTTAAGCAAGTTTCTTTTCTTGAGGTGTCCTACAACATTCTATGTCTCCACCTCTTCTCTCCTTAAATAACTCTACTTTCTCCAGATACAGCCATTCTCAAATTTCTTTTAACTTCTTTAGAGGGTTGTGTGCTGTATTTTGATTTTTTTTTTTACATTTGTTTAAGAGGGGTTTGCACCATCTGTGGCACAGAAGGTAGGATGGTAGTGACAAGCTAGTCAGAGGCAGAAAATACATTTTCATATTAGAGAACAAAGGTAGGAGTTCTGCAAAGTCACATACAGCTAGGCTTTTGGTTGTTTTGTTTGTTTTTTTCAGAGACCACCTTGATGACCGTCTATAGCACTCCTTAACCCAGGGAAAAATATAGCTCCTGTATATGTCCACCCATCCTGGCTGCCCCAGGTTAGGGGTTAGGTTCTTGGTCAGAGTGCTCTAAATATGTCCATTAGCACTGAATCTATACCCTGAGCAGCTGAAAATCAGGTCTCCAACACTCTTCTGTAATTCTACTCAGCCTTCTCTTTTCAGTTCATGGCAAGATTCACCTTTCATTTCTTGGCCTCTTATGAAAAACTAGCTAATTACCAAAGCAGCATGATGCTTGCATGATTGACAGATAACATCCCATGAGTGAATAAAAATCTGTCTTTTGAAAGGATAAAACAATAAAGATGTTTCAAAAAGAAGTCAAACAGTAGGCTTCCAGCAGAGAGTGTTAAAAGGTTCCCAGATCATCACACTAGAATAGGTCTTTGTCATCTGGCTTCATGAGAAGTGGCAGTCTCAGCTAAGAGTGTTTGATCAACTCCAGCTCATGCATTCAACATGTGAGGCAACCGAGACTCCAAGATCACCTCAGAAGAAGGAGACTGATAGCAGGTGCTTTCCAGAATTACTTGAAAAAATACTTGTAAGTTTCCTGGATGCTGTTTCAGAGAAGAGACATGGAGCAGAATTAAGGGTTCAGTGTATTTCATCTTTGTAACTGCTTGGATGTGAGTAAGGAATAAATTTGTACAGAGTTAAGTCACATAGCCCCAGAAAACACTCTTGTACCTAAACTTGCATACAGAAATAATGCATTGTAAGAGTCAAGAAGTATTATATGCATCAAGTACAGATTTTTGTAAAGTATTTTAAAGCAATTTGAATAATTTTAACAAAATATTACATCCAGGACCTTAGGAACATAGTTTTTATTTGTCTGGACCACTGATTTTACCAGAAGTTTTCTCATTGTGATTTTATTACCATTGCTTATATGTGTAACAGCCAAATTAAACTGAATTTACTAATTCTACTAATTCAAGATGGCAAAATCATCACAAGTTTCATATTTCCACTCCATTAAAAATTACATTTACAGAACGGATGTATTGCTCCTTAGTTATACACCAAAATTTCAAATAAATCATTAAATCAAAAATTAATTTCTACCATTACAGTCAGTTTATTAATCAAGCATTCTATCCTTAAGTATCTGTTGTGTCATAGTGCTTGTAAAAGTATTTGGGGTACAAGCTTATTTCTCTCAGTGATGTCAGGTTAGAAAAAGAACATCAGTGTTCATTTTTAGGGGACCATTACAAAGATATATGGGTTTATAACCTAATGTATTAAAAGCATGAAAATTATTTCCCACTAAGGCCATTACACAGTTGGCAAACAAACAAACATGAGCAGAGTATGCATGCTCTTTCTATCTGGCACTTGTCAAGAGCTAGCCCATAACCAGATGCAGCATTTTGAGTTGTATTGAGGATAAGGAAGAATGTAGGAGAAGCTGTAATTTGCCTGATCCTGTTGAAGGCAGACTGAGCCTTGTTGAGTAGCATATTGAAATGTTTTGGAGTGGTAAATTGTCATTGTAACTAAGGTGGTTTGTTACAGACTCCTGACAGATAAAATCTGGGCATTTCTACCTGATGACACAAGACTGTGTAGAACTGAGCTTTCTGAGCAGTCTTGTGATTTTTTATACAGGTATAAGAATTTGTCTACTCATATCACTTATAATACATGAGGTCTGTCAAGGTAGGTTCAGATTGGACATTAGGAAAAGATTCTTCACTGAGTATGTGGTTAGCCACTGGAATTGGCTCCCAAGGGACATGGTCATGGAACTGAGCCTGCCAGAGCCCAAGAGCATCTGGATGACCTCTTTGTCCTATAGTTTAGTGTTAATTAGTCCTTTGACGAGCAGGGAGTTGGACTTGATGATCCTATGAGGTCCCTTCTAACTCAAGATGAAAAAGTTTTCTGTGATATTTTGTGAGTGGAAATTGATACAGAAACAAATTTCTATATGTGTTCTTATTTGTCTTAAGAAATTTTAATCATATTTTGGTCTGACGTTACATTTATCTGCTCTAGCAGTAATGAATATTTTGTGGCTTGCAGGACAGCCTCCTATGTCAACCTGTAATAGGATCAGAAGATCCATCTTGGTTCATTGTATTGTATTATTATATTAATTATATTATATTAATCATGTTTATCATATTATCACATCGGATTGGAATCATGCAGTGCGCTAGTAATCATATTAAATAACAGTAGGCCCTCTGTTTTAGTAGATTATTTTCTGATTTTTAAAATGTGTCATGGCAAAACCACAACACATAGACAGGGTATGGGAAAACACAATACTATTTTACCCTTTTGTTTCTCAGCATAGTCACTCTGACCACTCTCATTGAGTTAGAATAAAATTTGAAGCAATAAATTAAATCCACTCTTCCGCGCCTCCCCTCCAAAAATAAAAACTAAAAAAAATGTTAAGCTGATCTATGTACATATAATTATACAATTCAGTTTTATTATGTTGTCTCACATTCGTTCTAGGAGTCTAAAGGAGATTTTGGAAGTCTTAAATAAGATTTAGGATATATTACAAGGTTTTCACCTTCCACAGTATGAAGTTTGGACACAAAAACCTCACAGTGGTCATTCAACCATAAATAATTTTCTTTCTTTGCCAGTAAAGATCACATTAGCAAGGTTCAAGGGTGAATCAGCATGTCTGTTCACTTCTGCCTGTCTCAAAGACTTCTGACAGGTTATCAGCAGTATTTGCATGAGTATGTAAAGTAGGAACAACCATTTGAATTATTATAAAGTCTTAATAACAGGCTTAAAACACATGCCTGCAATTACAGTTCGCCATAACATAATCTTTATAATTCTCGTATTTACTCTATCAGCTTTCAGATCTCTTCTAATAGCTGCTGACAATGTGATATTCCTAAGCCTCATCCCAGTTCTATCATCAACCCAATCAAGAGTCATTGCATCATCAGAAATAATCTACACATCATGACATTGGAAGTTACATTGGAATTTAAGTAAAGAGTCTTCAGCTGCTTCTTGTGATAGTTCCTGGCAGATTCAAGATAAGAAAGCTTTATTTTTCTACAAAATCAAACATCTAGGAGAGGCAGTCGCAGTTCCATTTTCCCCTGGAAGAACTATTTACAGTCCCCTCGTGAGACTGCTTAGCACAGAATTCTTTCTCCCTGTGATATCTTCCCTTTTTCAGAATGGCCTTATTACTATTTTATATGTTTATCCTCAAAGCAAGTCCTAATGTAACAGATGTATAGACTTATGATGTATACTGTGATACAGTATTCAAAGTTAGAAGTTTTTCCTTTTTTTTCCTTCTTTTTCCTTACAGTCTTGTTCACAATATTTTCTTAATTGACTTGTCTGCAAATTCTGATGTCCACTGCACTAAATATCCAGAGTCCACACTGCACAGTCTTCAAAGAAAATATCGTATTTCATATAATCAGTATAATATTTTTTAAAAAGGTAATTTAAAAAAATAAAAATTCAAATTGAAATGTCTTCAGGTAAATAAAGTGGCTGAACCTTATTGCACGCATTTTTGCCTTCAAGAATGTGCTCCAGAATGGCTTTTGTGGAAACTGCTGTTCTTTTTCTATTTTATTTTTTTAGGTACAGTTTTCTAAATTAAATACTTGACTTCTTGATTGATAACAGACAAGATACTTCAACTAAGAATATAGTGGTTTGAGGAAGTTATTGGAAATGAAAAGTAGGGTTAAAGATGAAAATGTGAATTCACATATAAACAACAGCTCGCTTCCATAATGTTGCATTAGAGCAACAGAGTTGGGTATTTCTACTGTGGTAAGTACTGCACTTGCTGCCACAACTGTTTTTCAGCAACTAAATATTATGAATTCAAAAGCAATCTGTCATTGCCTGTAAAGCTAAGCTGCAGTCCCATTTATATATATATATAAATACATACATACATACATACATACATACTGCAGCTGGCCCATTCACTAAGGTTTAATAGCAGTAAGGGTAGCAAAATCAGTGGAAATTATTGGCACCATTTAAACATTTCACTCCTTTAGAGTTTTCTTCAAGATAGTTTCAAGACAGTTGAGTTCTGCATCAAAAAAAGATAATCTCTTAAGGAATAATACATTGCTGTAATAAAGGTTTCTAAGGAGGTTAAGCAGCTTATCTCCAGTTGAAGGCATTAGAAACTTGGAACTCTACATATATAAAATATCACTGCTGGAGAAGTTAGGGTCACATTACCTAGAGTTTCTTACTTCACAATTAATTTAAAAATATTTTCATTCATTAAGCCTTCATGTAAAAGGGAAAGTAGAAAATTATACTAAATTATAATTTTAATGTAAAATATATTAAATTCCTTCAATTTAGTTTGGACCAGTAACTAGAGAGCCATCCACCAGAAGTCATTAGTGGGAAAGTATGTCTTCAGCCTCAGTGATTAAAAGACTATTAAATACAGCTTATCCTCTATAGCACAGATATCACTGACTCAAAAGCAAAAATCTTCATAGCAAATGCATAAAGAAAATACCTCCTTTCATTAAAAAAGGGCATATTGGTTGTGCAGTTCCATATAATGTTCATGTTACTGATTCAGTGGTTCTAAGGGATGCTGTGAGAAGCTCTAAAGCAAAGTATAACTTTTAATTTAAATCTTGCTTTGGTCACAAATTCACAATACCACATTTCCATATGGCTGTCATGAGAGAAGGTTGAGTAAATGAAAATTCAACTGGTAAATAAACACGACAAAATATGGTTCAAATTACTCAAGGAATCATCATCTACCCATGTGTATATATTTTGAAGTATATTCATAAAAATGTTTCCTAGTTTTTGAAAGACAGCACTTGCATAACAGCTTGTGGAATGTTTCAGGGAAAATTTCATCCAGTATTTCCTACTACACTTTGAGGCAGATGGACCCTTTAGAAAAGAAGGGGGAAACATGTTTTGCCTGTAGACGTACAAGTGTCAGTCCACTAACAGAAGCTATTAGAGTGCAGTGAGAAGTGAGAGCTTCCCAGGAGCGGAGTTGACAGAGCAACAGCCATAGATTGCTTCCAAGGGGCAAGGGGCAGATACCTCCAAAGGGGTGCAACCACAGAATTCCTGCAGAGACTGAATGTGCTCTGCTGCTACTCAGAAAGACACTTATTTCGGAGTTTTAAAACAAATCCAGGACATGAGATATTTCCTGCAAAAGCAGCACAGACAGAGAAGATTTTTCCATGATGCCCACCTTTTTTTTTTTTGTTTTCTTCAAAGGACTTTGTGATTTCTCCATTTTAGAAAATTCAATGGTCTGTTGTGGGATAACTTCATAGTTTTAAAACCTCTTCACTGTTTTGATGTGCACACAATAAGGGATGAGTTTAGAGAACTCAGCTTGAAGTGCTGCCACTAACCCACTCAACACAAAGCTCAAGTTACTTTTCTGAAAATCTTCCTTCAAAAGTGTCATTTATTGTATATAGGATCACATGATTATCAGTGGCCACCTAGGTGTCTAGTTCTCCACTTTCCCCTTCCCCTAAAGTGTGGAATGATACAATAAGAAAGCCAAGAGAGAATTTTATCTACATATAAGAAATAAAAACCCCTTCCAACATTGCTACAACAAACTCAGTAAATTCTAGTATAAAGGGCAAAATCTTTGAAGAGCTAAGGCAGCCTAGAAAAGTGATGAAGAGATCAGAGGCAGCTAGTGTGTCTTATGTTAACTACTAAGTGACAGTTCTGCCACTACATACCTGATAATAGAAGAATACAAAGTCCCAAAGTGATCTGATAGGGGGAAAAATTCCTTCTTGAATTCACAGTTACTGGTTGCAGATTTGAAGGGGAAACTTCCCACACCTGCTGTGAATTACTGTGACACCGGCTAGGGGACACCTGAGTGGCTGAAAGGCATACTCATAATTTGTTAGTACAGAAGACTGAATAACATGATTTAGCCTTGCAGATAAATTCTCCCGTTCTGCCCTTCCCAGATACTCAATCCAGATCATGCTATGGCCCATGGCTCTAAAATGGACAGAATGAGAAGAGTCTTGCAGCCCCTTCATGTGCTACATCAAGACCTGAGATGACCAACAGGTCCTACAAAATACTGTGCCAGCATAAGATCTCTCAGGTAGGAAGCACACCTGATGCCTGTACACAGGAGAGGCACAGGGAAGCACTCAGTAGTGCTCACAGCAGTCCCAGTAATGGCCCATGACAAAGCCTGCCTGGAAAATGCCACTGCAAGGGCAGCAATCTGCTTCTATTCTCTTTCCCCAGTGTTTCACCTTCCCATTACATCACCATGTTTCAGCTGCTACAGGGGTGGATTCACAACACATGAGAGATGACCCGAATACAGAGTTATGCTGAACAAGCCTTAAAGAAGCTCATAATTATTTGCTGAACAATCCTGTGTGAAGTCTGCCTCCAAGCTGTCCTTCTAGGTCATTATTAGTAAAAGAAAGGTATCAAAGCTGCTGTATCTGAACCACAGGTGTCTGTAGGGGGAAGAGGGACAGACAACCGTGCACCGAATTGTGTCCACAACTCTTCTAAAGACCCCTCTCTCCCCCTCTCCCTGCCTTTCCCTCCTTCCCCCTTCCCTGCCCCCCTCCCCTCTGCTTCCTTACCCTTCACTTTCTTCCCCTTCTTCCCTTGGTGAGATTTCAATGTTCAAAGCCTTTCCAGGTCTGCCACAATTTGAATTATGAGCTCCCTGAAAATGATGGATGGGAAGCAGAGATTGAGCCACACAGAACCATGATCAGTATTGGCAGGACAAATGGTTTCTTCTAACCTGGGAAGTAATGACTTGATGTTACTTACCTACCACACAGTTTTTTAAAGCCAACTTTTTTATTTTCAAGTGCTGGTTGTTTCTTTGAATTCATAAAGTAAGAATTGTTATCAAAAGCTGGGCATTTCATCCCAGCTCTGAGTTTTTAGCATTTTTCATTTAAAAACAAAAAATAAACCCAAGGCAATAGTGAATATTAAATCTAAACTAATTGCTAAATGGTGGAAAAGGCTACCACTTTGAGAACAAAACTATTTTTAGGCAAACAGTGTTCATGAGTTCACATTGACACAAATTCAAAAGCGAATGCATGCATTTATTTGGCACCTGGCAATAAGAAGCTAACAGTGGCAGACAGATAACAAAGATCAGTTTAGGGATAATCTTATTACAAGGTGTCCTTCAAAAAGGGAAACAGAAATTTACATCTGTATTAATCTAATCAAAGCAGGTAGTACAGAATGAAAAGTCTGTCTTAGGCCAAGAACTGAGTCTGGTAAATAACCATATGCAAACAAAATATCTGCAAATTTTGTACCCTCCTTAGTAAGTTCCTTTTCCTTCTTAAAAAAACCAGAAATCATATGAGAGACAGATTTTCTGTCTTTAAACCACTGGTCTCCCAGGGAAGAATAGAAGGATGGGTCTTAAAAAAGACCCAGGGTGATCATGACTTCTTAATGGGAACATTGAAGCTGCCATCTTCTCTACTGGCAGCACTGCACAGTGCAGATGTGAGCTGAAGTCCATCCTTGGAACTCAAGTCTTGACTTTTTCACTCCAGAAGCTGATCCCCTTTTACATTTTACCTGTGAACTGGATCACTGTTCTTTACAAAGTGGGTGAAACAAAAGCAGCTGACCTCATTTTAGGTACGACTTGATTTTTTTTTTCTGCAAATTTGTTTTAAAATTATTGAAAGAAAGGAAAATGTACTGTATATTTTCCTGTAAAATATGTTTTTTTAAAAAATAATAAATATGTGCCAAGTTGGAAACACAAAGTTCAGTCTTAAAAATCAACCTGAAATAACATGGGTGTTACAGACATCTTTGATAATTTGTCTTTTATCCTCAAAAGCCATTTGATTTTTGCTTAGGATGAATTTCCAGGTTACTCTGCAGCATGCTGCACCCTTGATTCTTGGCAAATACCTTTGATATGTCTAGTTTTCTGTCACTATCAGAAAAAATAATGATGCAGCTTTAGGCATATTTCAAAGCTGGAAATTGTTTTAACTAATTCAGTCTGCAGCTCACTAACTAAATCAGAACGAACTTACTCATATTAAAGGGTAATATTAAATTCAATTTATCTTATGCTTCTTAAAATATTTTTTTTATGTTACATAATTATATATGAGAACATACAACTGCATTCAGTGTTGTCTGGATAGATGTACTGCATTTAAGTCTTGTTTTGGACTGAGCTTCCCAAAATATAGATATAAGCAAATGCATGTATAATCAAATTATTTAAAATTACATATTTTTAAAATACTATTGAAGTATTCATGTCCTCAGTTGTTGGGGAACTCAGCAGAAGAGTTACAGTAGGGACACTAGATTTTTTTTTTTTTTTAATTTGGGGCTTGCTAAAAATTCTTTTACAGGTTTTACTTAAAATTATAGCAAATTAGATTTCTACAAGACTGTTTAAAAATATGGTCCTCAAAAATGTATAGCAAAGTGACTGTGAGAAAAAAAATGTTCCTGTGGAATTCGGATTATTTTGCTAATAATTATGTTATGCTATATTTATAATTATATGATATTTAAATAATAATAATAATAACCCAGTATCAGTGGTACTAAAGCTGACCAGACAGTAAACTCTAATCCCAGCTGTATACTGAACTACAAGGCCCAGCTGTGGCCACTTGTGCTCCAGCCACACCAATGCAGTGAATATGAGAGAACAAACACGAGCAACTGCCATCAACAAACCCTGACAATCTGAATGCATAAAATATTTATATCTGAATGCAAAAATTATTTATAACAGAAATTTAATTCCAAGCATAATACCCACCTACTCATAGCACATATGCTTCTGAAAGAGGAAGCCAGTTTGCTACCAGTTTCAGTGAAATGTAGGGCATCCCCTTTCCAATAGATGATTTTCTCTTTATCAGCTTATCAGTAAAAAGACCTTCCCCAGGAGCAGCAGTTAGGACAGTTTCTCTGTTTTCCAATTAATATAAAGTCTTGCAGGACAAAAATCGGATATCAACAAAGTGTATTTTGTGGCTCTCAAGAATTCAGAGCACTGTGTTTGGCACTCAAGCTGCTTACACAGTGCCTGGGCAGGGTTAAGCACCTCATGGTTGAAATTTAAAAAGCCTAGTTTTTCAGATGTTTATTGCTTAAGCATTGGAAAATATTTAGAGGTAGAGGTGGCCACTTGTAGTTTCTTTTTTGCTAATTGATGGAGGCATAGCTGTTATCTTACTGAACCTATCCATTGTCTCTGATGACATCCATCTTACGATTTTATTCCTAAAAACTGGATCTCCTATGTAGGTCCCATGCCCTTACTTTTTAATGGCAAAATCAGTTTTCAGAAAGATCTGGACTATTTTACTCCCCTTCTCAAAAACTTCTTCTGCTGTGCTGCCCCACACAATGATGACAGTGTACTGCAGGTGCCTCAGAGTTTCACACCATTTGAATGCAGAGTAGGTCAGCCCATGGCCGGTGGGTTGGGGTTTTTTCCCACGTCTGGGACCATCAATTCCAGGTGTACTGGATGTCCTTCCAAGTGAAGTAAAACTGTGGCTTGCACTCTGCCAGTGAAGGGCTTGAGATAAACATCTTCGTGATGTCCATTGTGGCCTAACACTTGTCTGCCTTCAGCTCCAATTTGTATTGAAGTTCCAGCGTGGCTGGTATAGCAGCACTCGGCAGTGGCAAGACTTCATTCAGGCAACAATAGTCTACTGTCAGTCTCCAGTCTTCATGAGTTTCACACTGGTCATATGGACTGTTGAAGGGTCCTGCTGATCACTCCTTGGTTTTCCAGCCAAAGAATCAGCTTATGGTTGGGAATCATGGAGTCACAGTTGGTGCAATATTGCCATAGGCACATCATTGTGGCAGTGATTACACCAGTTGCTCTTTGACCCACAGCTGCTCTAAAGCACCAGGCAAGCAGGCAAGGTAATAGAGTAGTTTCATTTCCTGCATCTCCAAGGCAGCTATAGTGAAAGCCTGCCAGTACCATTTTGAGTCCTTGAAATCCCCTCTCCCGAGCCAGTCTATGCCAAAGATAGAAAGAGCCTCTAGGCCAGTTGTCAATGCTTTTATCATTCATTCCTGGCCAGGCTCACTTCAGTCTCCAATACAGTCAGCTGCTGGGATCCCTCTGTCCTTACAGAAATACAGATATATTCTGCCCCTTTATAGCTCAATGGCATTAGGTTACAATGTGCAATGCTAGAGCCTTATCACTTATCACTGTGGGGCTGATGTACCAGGCTACCGAATCCACCCAGTCCAGCAAACCCAGTTGTCCATTTCCTCCATCTGGCTGGAGGCAGGACCCCTCTTGTCTGGGTCATAGTATTCACTATGCACTTTTAAATACAAATCAGAATTTTCTTCATCAAGATTAGGATTAAGATCAGCCCTTCAACTCTCTCTGGGGGAACTCTACTGGACACTGAAGCTCTTTTCCTGGAAGAACACTTTTTTTTTTTTAACTGTTTTTCCTCACAACTCTTGTACCTGGGCCTCTAGACTCCAGGGAGATTTTCCATCCCACTTCTTCATGTCCTTCTCATGGTCATGCAGATAAAGCCACAGGGTGGTCCATGGTGTGCATACACTACATGCTGCTGGAGCTGGCCAGTCAATTTATCCACCGTTTGTCACTCTCCATCTTTCCAGGTCATTGCTGCCAGTGAGTTGGTGTACAGTAATAGCACACTCTGAACAAACTTCCACCATGTGGGTTGCATGCAGCTGACTTCATCTGGAACTTTGGATAACTGTTTATTGTCCAGATCATCATAAATCACCTCCAGCACGGCTAATTTCCTCAGGTGCTGAATACCTTTCTCCATGGTGTTCTACTTGCTGGAGTCATATAGAACATCTCCCTTGAAAGACTGCCTTTGCTTCATGCCTGACAGGAGTCACCTACAGACACTGGGGGCTTGTGCCCCTTCTCTAATTGCTTCATCAATGACCCCCTACCTAGAAAGGAATCCCAGCTCTTTGTCTTCCTTACACCTTAATTCCTGTTGGAATTACTACAATGTTCTTGCTTGGAAGACAGCTGAAATCTTTTCGCATATCTTGCAGATCACTTGGGAATAGGGAGTGGGGGTTATTGCCTCATTTATGAGTTCTTCCTCCTCCTTATCCCAGATCAGCAGCCTCTTCCTATTCTTCTGAGGACCATGATTTGCAGTAATCTGCCTCATCCACTTCTTCTAAACAAGCAGATTTTCATTTCCAGTGTTTCTTTTCCTGTGCAGTGGCTGTGTACCAGCATGGGTTGGTTCTTCAGCCTGTCACCAGGGTTGGTGTAGCCACAGTGCCCCTTCTGGGGTTGGAGTAGCCATGGTGCTTGTTGCGAGTGTTGGAGTAACCGCAGTGACTGTTGCTGTGGCAGGATTAGCTGTGGTGCCTGTCATTTTGTTGTTGGAGACAGAGACCTTCTGTTTTCTCCTTGAGTGTACTGATAGCGTTGAACAGGGCTTGGTAGGCCTGGATCAGATCCCAGCATATTGCAGTGATTCGTGTCTCTCTGGAATTGCCAAGGTGATAGCATTGTTTTTTCCAAATGTCTTACTCTTTTTCACGATTCTGCACTTTTTCATGGGTGAAATTCCAAAACATTAGAGATACCTACTGCCCTAGGAACTTGCCCATATTATCCCACACCCTGCCACTCATAGGTATGCAACCTCAGGGCAGATTGCTGAGTGATGCTGCTAAAGAGTTGTTTAACCCTAAAAAAAGACCTGAAACACAATCAGGAGACTGCAACAGGAACATGCTGGTTTGACCATCCCGGGGATATTAAAAATTTTCATGAACTATTGTAATCATCCTGGAGGGGAAGATGGGTGTAGGTGATTTCCCCACAGGTGGACTCTCCAAGGAGAAAAGATAACAGTGTAATCAAGAGTAATTCCCAACAGGTGGATGAAGGCCATGCTGAGTGTACATAGCAGGTAATCTCCCAGCACCTACGATTTATTAGAACACGACCCAGTGTTACAGAGCACAACAAGGTGACAACCTTAACCCAGCCCAGAGACATGATAAACACCACAGCAGGGAACATATACAGCCAGCAAGGTGCTACATAACACAACCCTGATAACAACCACAACTCGATCAATATCGTGACCAGTAATTAGACCAGCAAATAGATCAACATTGTAACCAGCAATTACTAAACTAATATAATGAATGCTTATAACAAATTTAGTTGAACATGTTCTGGTCAGATCTGTTATTATTTCAACCTTCCTTGCCTTGTGCTGAGTGCTAAAAAGGACCATTGTGGTTTAAACCAGCAGGCAGACAAACACCACACAGCCACTCAGTCACTCTGCTCTCATCCCACTCCCTCCCACCCTCACATCCAAGGGAATGGGAGAGAGAATAGGGAAAAAAGAGTAAAATTTGTGGCTTGAGATAAAGAAAATTTAACAGGACAGCAAAGTAAGAGGGGAAAAAATAGTAATACTACAAAGAGTTAGAATATGCAAAAGAAGTGATGCACTCTATGATTGCTCACCACTCACCAAGACCAAGCAAGTCCCAATATCTACACGGATGAGTCTTTTTCATGGGAAAAGGAATACCTAGAGCTCAGCCTAAAGGTTAAATTTAGCAAAACAGAAATCCAAACCCACAGATCATATTCATACTGAGACTTCTTTTCTGAAGGCCATTAAGTCTTCTGTTCTGTCACGCTCATTTTTGCAGTCCTTGATAGGTTTTGACTTAGCTTACTCCACAGTGGGGAAATCTTTGAAACTTCAATAAAGTTATATAAAATGGTAAAAATTGTTTCTTTTACAGCACTAGTTCCAAACATTTTCTTATAAAACCCACAAGGAATTAGTAAACCTTAAAATGGATTAGGTAAATCGTATTTTACACTATCTGTTATCAAGACATTTTTGACAGCATTCATATAATAATAGCTTGATATATATTCTCCACTAAAAGGGAGAAAGCTTCAATATGAATGCACTTCTCACTTACAAATCATATAAATTTACTTTTGATCAGAGAATGAGTCACTGAGGATTGAAAAATTAAATTTAATTCCACTTTCCTCATAAAAAGGAAAAAAAATTCTTTAGCTTTCTTTAGCATGTCCCTTGAGTACTTAAAAATGGTATCCTTAGCTTTGAGAGGGAATACTTTTTGAAATTAACCTTTAAATTGTCAAAGATCAAAATGTTAAAAAAAACCCCACCAAATATTTAAAATGGCTCAGAATTTTAGCTTTGGTTTTAGATTGTTACTACATCTCTAAACTGATGCTTAAAACTATGCTGATCTACTGCTTTCTCATCAGATATATTTATATATTTATAAAAGCTCTAAAGACATGACAGACAGGAATGCCTTCAGAGAGCTATTTTTATCAAATCGCAGTTCCTGTGATTTTCAAAAGCACAAAATTCTGGACCATTTACTTGAAACTCCTTTTTAGCTGATGAAGACATTAATACAGAAGTTGATTAATATGAAAGACTTAATGAAAATGGTAGTTCACTGCAGTTCTGGTGTTGGAAGAAAATTAGGTTGCATTTGATGACTTGACAGAGCTGACAAGCTCAGGAAAAATTATTATGTTTAATTTGGTAAAGCTATTGATTTTTTTTAGCCTGCAAAACAGAATGGTTTATTATATTTTTGTTTTGCAAATGGTCTATGTAATAATAATTTGATCACTACTAACCTGTTTCTAACTACAACCTTGAAAAGGGTAATAAGTCATTCATCAATTTAGATCCAGTCATTCTCTAATATGCCTTCTTTTTAAAGGCTGATATTTACTTTAAAAACCCCATATCTTTACGATCACAACATAGTTTCCTTCTTTTGATCATGATCTTGCTAACATATTGGGAATGATGCTACACTACATCACTACATACACTAAAATAGACAATACAGAAAAAAAATCATTGTAAAAAACTTTCACTATTAATACATTGTTATTTCAATGTTTTTGAGAGGCTTAATTTTGCCATTTGTATTTTTCCACGGCAGACTCTCAGACTAAAATATCAGAGGATGAACTGGCCCTAGCCAGCAGTACTTGAGAGATTCCTTTTGTATGATCTTTCCCTTTGCTTTTCTTCCATCCTTCCAGAAATAATCTCATTATATCCACATTCAGCCTCATTGCTCAGAAAAGATTCTATATTGTTTCTGAGACAAGTCTGGAAAACCTCCAGGCATGGAGATTCTACCACTTCTCTGAGTGACTCTTGGAGGAAATGTCCAATCTAAGTTAGTCAACCTGAAGGATTTCGTCCCTTATATTGCCTGCCACAACCAAGAAGAGCTTCTTTGCAAGTCCGCTTACAGCAGTTTTAGGCTTCTGAGAGTTTACTTATGATTTAACCTCCTGTTTTCCAAACTAAAAAAGCTCAGCTCTGTTAACTCCTCCCTACAACTTCTGTGATCTGGGCCCTGACTTTCCAGTCTTTTGCTGAACCCTCTGCAGCTTATTGACATCCTCTTGAAATGGGTTATCAAGCCCCAAACACTTCCATCACATGCCACTGTGCAGTAGATGACCAGTTCAGAAGGTGCTGAAGAAAACCTTTTAAATGTACCAGACACCACGTTCTCAGTTACTGTTTACTGAAGGAATGCAGCTTTGAGAGTTAAACAGAATGGATTTCAGGACATGACAGAGACAAAAGGTGTGTGTGTATATATATATACACACACACAACATACTGGGAGAAAGTCAGAGAAGATAATAAAAATGGGTAAAAGACAATCACAGTCTCTATAAGAACAGGAACAAAGGATGAAGAGATGGACAGGAATTGCTCCAGTGTACTGCTGATTAAGCCCCAACAAGTTCCTTTTGCTTTCATGGAGTGAAAGCTCTGTTTTTTGAGTTCCCATTTGCTACATTTCATTATTGTAGTCTCAGCACTCTTAGAATTCTGTATAATTTGGCTTAGGAAATGAGATTTTTAAAAAGCACCACATGTGTCTGCTAGTTTTCTGCTACAACCTCTTTACATGACCAGGTGATTGATACTGCACTACTGAGTCAGAGCGATACTGTGCTGCACCAGTAACCCTTGTTTAGTAGTCACTGTGAGAATACCCAGTCTGTGAGTGCTGCTGCTGGGCCTTCAGACACAACTGCTTCTTGCCTTCCTGCAGCTACCTGAGAACCCAAAAAAGGTCATCAAAGTTCCATCACTGGGGTTAATTTTTCTCCAATAGAGGGCTAGTGTGTCATTATGATTCTGATATTTGACTTCTCCAGCAGTTAATGACAGGCTTCCAGAAGTCCTGTGTTATGCTGAAAAAATGCCTTAAACTGTTGATACCAAACATTCATTGGAAATTGTAATCTAGCTACAGACAGACACAGAATGTAAACTGGAGAGAAAAAGAAAACCTAATTTCCCAGAAAATTAAATAAAGTGGGTAACAAAACCATATCCTAAAACATTCAGTTGCAAATAAATCATAGTATATGAAAGACATTTCTAAATAGTTCTTTGTCTCATTAAAACAAAACATGAGCAGAAATAGCAGCTTCTACATAGGAAAGGCACATAAAAACGTTTTTAGTTAATTAAGTAAACATCACTAATATTTATATTACTATATAGGTATGGGAAAGTGTTGGTGGATGGTAGAGCTCCAAAAATCGGAGCGCAGGTCTTCAGCTCCGAGAGGCACTATGGCCAAGGCCTTGAAGTAATATCAGCTCCTTTAGGCCGCCTCTCAAAGCCTGGGATGGCTCCCCCGCACCCAGCCTGGCGCAGCCCCCCAAGGAAGGACCACACTTGAGGCTAGGTGCCAACAGAAGAAGCAAAGTTTATTGGGGTGCCCAGCTTATAAAGGGGCCGAGGGAGGTTTCCAGAACATGGGAGGAGAAAGGGGAGGAGAGAAGCATCCCATTGGTGCAAGCATCGGTAGAGGGGAGGAACAAGGAAAGGACCAATGGGAAACAGGGATCCGAACATAACCATATAAGGAGAACTACTGCAATGCACCAAACTGGGGCCAATCAGGGTAGGGTTGGTGGGAAAATCCTAGGGGTTTATGGGAAGAAGAACTTGGATAGGGACTACTACAGGGAAAATATAATGGGTAGACCTGGTGACATTACGTTTATTAAACAGGGGGAACATTAAATTTGGTGTAAAACATTAACATTCCCAGGACCAGGCTCCTCAACCTCGGCATCTTCATCTATCCATCTTTTGTCCATTTCACAAAGTCCAGGTCTATCCCAACAGGAAAAAGACACTAAAACACAAAAATCACCCTTCTTGGGTTTTAAACAGCATTTTTTGTACCAAGCTTTTTTCTACATTAACACCTACAGATTATTCTGCTTTCTTACGTTATGTCAGAGAATTGTGTGATTGTGTTCTGTGCAGATCATGCCTGATTCAAAAGCTGGGAGCATGTGAGTTTCTTTTATTCAAGACTGAAAAACATATTTTATACAAGTACACATAAATAATTCAAGTATTGAAGTAAAAGAATATTTCTGAGGGAATTTACCTATAATACTGTTACACATACCTATGCTTTATTGTTCTATCAACAGTTGGGAGAGGAAAGGGTAGCAAAAGAAATTAAAAGAATGGCAGCAAAACCAGAGAAACAGCAAAGATTTTGTCTTTCTAATCAACTCTTGATGCTGAGTCAGTTTTCTGTGACTATGGCTTGTTTGTTTCTTTCAACGTTTAAAAGTATTATATTGACAATTCTTTATCAAAGCCTTGTTTACCTATTATGAATGTAGAAAGAACGCTTAGATGCCACTTAGTTTTGCTGTCACTAACCCTTCCTCTGGCAGGAAACTGGCATGGAAAAGCTATGTGAGCACACAGCTGTTCTAATTCTAAAAGCAGTGACACATTCAAAGGCTGTACAACAGATGCAGCTAACCTGTCATTCCCGTACTGAAATCTTGTACATCATGGTTGCATTTTAGACTGGGTCACTAATCTTGAAACTGTGTTCTGCCTAGAAATGTGGGCCAGCCTTATCATGCTCCTTAGGAAGGAGACAGACCCTCTGAGGAGGAGGAATTGCCCTTTATAGAAGACAGCAGTTGGAACAGACAGAACTCTGACTGGGGACAGATAATGAGGGCTTTCACTGGAATATCAGCAGCAAAGGAAAAACTAGGAAGTTCTGGGAATGCTCCAGTGCTGAATTGGATAGAAGTACAAGTCAGTCATTGGGATTAGTCAGCACAGATTTGTGAAGGAGAAATTCCTGACCAACCACCCTTCTATGATGAGGTGACTGGCTCAGTAGGCAAGAGAAAAATTGTAGAAATTATTTCCTGTCAAAGTGCTTTTGCCTATTTCATTCAGTTTACCCCTTGCCCTCAAACTTGAATGAGCATATTCCTACTGGGCATTGACAGACATGATAGACTGTGTATTTATTTCACCCATAGCTTCAGTGGGGCTTTTAGCCTGTTTTTACATTTGCTGTTAGCATGTGAAACATGTATAGTAAGATCTGAGAATTGGGATGGCATAATAAAGTTGGCAACAAGAAGATTATCTAGAAAAGAGATGTTTTTCAACAGGCAGTAGAGTACTACAAGCTTGCCAGTAAAATCTAAAGCCAGAGCAACACTGACATATCATACAGAACTACTGACACTGAACCGTCAATAAGGCAGCAACGTTTTAAGAAATAGCCTAGATTTTTTTAAATTAGCATCTATCTAACATGCTTTTATCTGTAAAATAAAAGCTGCATTAATTTTGACAATTAAGAGTCTTCTATGTTCAAACATTACTGTTCTTTGCTTTGTACCATAGAAACTGGCTGGTACTCCGTCATATCACAGATGTTGTGTTCATATAACGATCCCACATGCCACATTATGCAGATGACTTTGCTACACTTAACACTCTGACTGAACCATACTCATCTCAGAAAACCTCATAAGAAACACTTTTTTTGATTTGGAAACTTCTGAAAGTTACATTATAATTAATGGAGTGAAAAATATGGAGGAAGCACAGAAAATTGGAAAGCTTTAAGAAGCTGATGCTTTTCAGACAGTAGAAAATAGTCTAGCTCTTGTGACCTTTATCTTAAAAGTTATAAAGAGAGCAGCAGTGTGGAAAAACAAAGAGTGCAACCAGAGATGAGTTTAGGTGACAGACAAGAGAAAGAAACAATAATTGGAATAAGTAATGGACCTAGAAAGAGAGAAAGGATTCTGCAGAATGGCACAATTATTGAAGCAAAAACACAGCAGTATTTGTGTTTGGCTTTGTGAATGAGTGTCCAAAATATTTCCACTTGTTTCCCAAGACTAGATCAGTCATCCTTAGAATTAAGTCACTTTGGGGAAAGATGTGGTACACTGGAGGAGAGTAAGGAATCTTTATTTCAGCAAATATCAAATTTCAATTTAAAACTGAAGCTGAAAATTGAAACTGAACCTTCAATATCAAATATCCAATTTCTTGGCTCTCACAGAGAAGTGGAATATTGTGAAGGGAATATAGTGACATTTTAGCTTTCATTCATGTAATTTTTAAATATAATTCAACTAAATTATAAAACATTATCTATATATACACTAATTTTTACTTTGTTAATGATAACAAGTGCACAGTCTATTAGGCATCTAGACATAGCCAGCTACAGATATATCCCTTCATAGCCTAATGCTAGTTCAGGCCTTTAGAGGCTTTTCAAATATAAGATCCCTGCTTTCAACATATAGCAGAGAAATTTGCAGATAGAAGTAGCTGAAACAAAAATTTTTGTGGTCTTCACCGCACTTTCCTGCTTTACCTCTGGGAATCACATATGATTAAAACACATATTCATCAAACAATCTTAGCAATCTTCACAAGTTTAATTTATATCAACAAAAAAATTCCCCACACTAAAATCAAAATGACGTCACGACAGCACTGATAAAACTGGTCAATTTACACAAAATCTGCCTCTTATTCCTTCACATTGACAAGAAACAAATTTCCCCACAGTCATCCTGCTCTTCTCGCTAGCTGTGCTGAGTCCATGTTTTGCCTGTTACTCTCCCAGTTATTATCCTTATCTCAATCCAGAACCCTTTCATTATATTTTCTCTCCTTTGTCCAACTGAGGAGGGGAGTGATAGAGCAGCTTTGGTGGGCACCTGGTGTCCAGTCAGGATCAACCTACTGCAATAACTGAGGCATTTGGTACATAACAACGAGTGGTACCTATTTCATGCACACTGATCAATAGGGGGGATATATACATTATATATATATGCTGAAAAAACTTTTGCTGCATAATAAAGTCCATTTCTCGCTGAGAAACTATGTAGCAGGGTCTTGGATCTCAAAAATTAAAGAATATTCAGTTAAACTGAGGTTAAAATAAGCTCAAGTTAAACAAAATATGTGTAGCTCGAAGCTTCAAAACATTAAGTCTTTTTCCAGACAATATACACAAATGCAAGCCTTTTTATGAAATGTAGTATGGCTATTTAATGCACAAAACTGAGGGTGTTTTTTCTCTAGACCTTAAAAACATTCTGCATGAGAATCAGATTGATACTCAAAAGACACAGAGCTGAATACCTCAGGCCTGCCTGACGTGGCTAAATTTTTAATCACTTTGGAAAATTAATCTGTTATGTATATTTTTATTAACACATTATATTACAGCAAGTCCCAGAGATTCAAAATGATAAACACAATAAAGTGACTCAGGATAGTCACAGGATAGTCAGGATAGTCTGAAGACAATTAGACCATTCTGAAGACCAGCGTTTAAAATCGAGCATTTCCTTGCCTTTTAGGGACTGGCAGCCTAGACTCCACTCAGGTCAAAGCTGAATTGGTAATAAAATGAGAGTTTGTAATAAATTAAGATTTTATTTCAATCATACTCTTAATTTCAGTTTTCCATCACTTTTGCTGCAGGTTTCTTCTTTCATCACTGCAGCTACTAAAGTGCAAAAGCACAAAACTACTGCTGGGTTCAGGCTGAAGTGGTGGCTTTCAGTGGAAACCTGAACACAAAGGCAGACATAACATTCTTCTCCTAATAGGGGACTAAACCCAACAGGCTTTTACATTCGTGTGCTCTGAAAAGGTACATGATCTCAAAAGTAGAAGGTAAAGTTGCTATACTGATTTATTATCTCCTGCCCTAGTCTTGCAGTTAGTTGTAATTGGCTTCAAATAGTTAAATCATTTGGGAAAGAAATGAGAAGTTAAGTAACAGTTCAAAGCAAAAACTAAAGGTATCAGAAGTGAGTGGTAGATTCATAAGCCATTATGACCATGACTCAACAGGACATCATCTTATTTTAAGAGCACAAGTATCAGTTCACAGCAGTCTTTTGAGTCATGGTTTGTAATTATTTAACCAGTTGACTTCCTTTGTAGCTCATTTTGAAACTGCTTTCTTATTATTGCAAGTTCTTTTATCCATATGGGTGCATCTGCTTTCATAAACATTCAAAAAGCAATACATTGGCTTTAAAAGCAGATATTGACTTTGCACTTACTTTGAAAGAACTGTTTTAATGTGCAGAGTGCATCAGTGAAGGTGTGATTTCTTTTCTAAAATTGGAGCTCCAAAATCTGAGAAGTCAAAAAATCTAAACTTTGCGCAGCCTTTAGTCGGAAAAATCAAGCACTTAAAATTTGAAAAAAACATATGAGGAAACATAGCATTGCCTCAGTCCTATGTACACAATTGCACAAAGTAAGTGTGACATGGAAAAATTCCTTGGAGTTTTTCAAGATTCCTCTGGACAAAGCCATGGCTGACCAGACCTTGTGTTGGCAGTAGGCTTGCTGCAAATAAGAAATGGCGTGAGGCACTGCCCGTGGTCCCTTCCAGCCATGCAAGATCTGTGATTCAGTGAAATGTGCCTGATCACTGTAGCCCACAGGCACTATCTAGGAAAATAAAAGGAGCAGTGGAGATGACTGGAAGGAGCCCAAGGGTGGGAATGGCCTACAAAATTCTTCAAATATCTGTCTCTGTTTTTCTAATTGTCTCACTATGGCTCAGACTTCCTGTCTTATTAAACCAGAGAGGAAAATGCCTGCAATAAGTGAGTGCTTCACATAATTTCAATACAAAATCTAACAGAAACAAAGTCATTTCCCCTTGAAGAACAGAACTGCCTATAACCCATTGCCTAGTTGTTCGTGCTTTGGTTGAAGGAAAGTAAAAAATGCAGTTTGGTGAGTTTTGATGACTCTGAATAGCAAAATCTTTAGTCTTTAACTTCATGTGTTCCAGCCTGCTATTGCAGGATAAAAACCATGACAAATATAATTTGAACTATAGTGTATCTTGGATTACATTTTCAGTAGTTTCTTTTGAACACAGCTATGAGTTTTGTAGCAAGTATTAATAAAATTCAGCTGAACAACACCACGAATTCCTCTTGAAAAACCTGATAACAAACCATATATACACCAGGATGAGATTCACACAAATAAAGTGATTTTTAAAAATGTGTTTGACTTTTGTCTTCTGATGGAGACTAGTACTTATTTACCTATAAAGTACCTAAGTTGCTTTGAGAAGAACTGCAGCCATTCAGAAATGCTTAATACTTGAGGGAACTGGCAAAGGGTTAACTGCTGAGAGCATTGCCACTTTTAGAACAGCCTTTATAAAGCATCATATCTGTTAGTACTTTCAGTATCTGATCTACCCAACAAAACTTAAATGCTCTGATTTCTGGTCTCCTCTGCCTGTCAGCCATGACCTTTAAAGGTGAAATTTAAGTAAACAGTGTATTTCAATAAAATTATCAATATTATCTTACATTTTACTAAAAGATCAAGAACTGTTACTTCTCCTATTTATAGAAATGTAGCTTGTCACCCAGAAACCTTAAAAGAGCTGATCCAGAAAATTAAAATGGTTAAAGTGAGATCCAAAGCCTACTGAAGTCAACAAAAGTATCTGGAAATATTTTACTTCTGAGCCTAATCTAAACTGACCTTTTATTTTCTGGCAAATTTTGTATCTGTACATGTCAACCACCCATTTTAGCTAGTCATGGCTACAGTTATGCATAGCCACTAGGTACTAGTGATAATTACACCTGAAAATAGTTCCACAGGGACTTTTCATTACTGCTTTTGAAAGATAATGTGATAAACGACAAACAAAAAAATTTAAAGACATGATCAGCTCTGTAGCAGAGTTTTTCCCCCTTTTATCCAGTGACATCTCTGTTCAGTGAACTTGTCAAGGCGTAAGTACTAGAAGCTCAGATGGAAATCTCTGCCAAAGTTTCTTCTTTCAATATAAAACATTTTGCAATATTTCAAGTTTAAGTGTGAAGTCCAATACATTGTTATACACACCTCACCATCACAGCAGTGGCCACACTAACTTCTTCCTTTGTACATGATTTTACCATATCTTAGATTTGAAAGTGTTAACAGCAAATATAGTTCTGTATTTTCCACAATTTGAGTGTTCGGTGCTTTAAAGGATCAAGTGTCTCAAAAATTTTCTTGGCATTACTTCTGAATTCAACATATTCTTCTAAAGAGTTTATCTTCTTATTTATTGTGTTTTGCAAAATTTAAAGTAGTTGTAAGAGTGCAAAGAGCTATGTCTATAAATACATCATCAGAAGCATGAACTCTGAGAGGAAAAAAGTTAAAGGACACATTTGGCACAGGAACAAAGAGTTCTCTGATAATGAATAAATGTGTGCTTGAATCTAGAGGTTTAATGCTACTTGACTGTGTTCTGGAACTTTGATTTTGAGTGACATAAGGGAGAAAACACATAATTGATGTTAAAAAAATAGTTTCTTTCAGTGCATGAAGAAGATCAGGTGGTTTGGCTGTCTGAAACAGCAGGAAAATGGGCTGAGTAAACAAAGTGGCCCCTTCCTGATGTGTATTCCTACTCATTTGGACAATAACTCTAGGCAAGAAAACTTTAACCACTGAAGTATTAGCACTGCAAGACTTGGAAAGCTCTTCATAATGGGGGACAATTATGTCACTTTTTAACCCAGTAATAACTGCTTTATTTCATGGAATTTCATCTCATATGGAGTAAATATAATTTATTCTGGCATCTTCCATCCTAACTGATATTAGGCAACACCTGTAGAACCAAGATAGGAAATCTTTTTACTTAGTGTAAATCTACATAGAAGAAATGTGTTAAAACCAACTATGTACATTGCTGAAGAAGACAAGTATTTGAGAGGAGAAAAAGGTATTTATCTAACTTAAACATTTTGTGCTAAATGTCTTCCCTAAATGGAAAAAGAATTGTCTTGAGTTACCAGGAGGTGTTGTGCTATGGACATGTCACTGCAAACCACCTGGGGAAAAACCTGGGGTGGAACTTACATTGAAATTCTCTTCTGTCCTAGTTCAGCAGGTGGGACCAGTTTCTCACTGTGTGGGGTGACCAAAGTTATGTATCCTACACCCTCTATTCATTTCCCAAGAACTGTTAACAATGGACCATTTGCAGTAGCTGCCCAGGGCACACCCAACCCCTCAGGGTGTGAGCTGGGTGTGAAAGACACCTGTGAAATAAGAGCTGTGATAACTCCCTTCCAGGAAGTTATGAGCACCTCCACACCCAGCCTGAGAGGTCATGTCTGCTAATGAGCCATCAGTGATTCCGAATACTCTATAACTCATAGAGTCAGATCACTCATTGTGTAAATTCACCGGCCTGGGGGAGGTACTGGGCGGTTCCACCTGGACCTGAGGGGATATAATCTTGGGGGTTTTGGGACTTGGGAGACCATTTGTTGGATCCAGAGGAGGACCAGAACCTCAACAGGACTGCAACCACCACTCTTGACCAGACTGTGACCATCATCTTCACCAACCTGTTTCTCACTTCATTTTACTTTGGACTCAGGGGGATCCACGTGGGTCTCAGCACAGGGGCTAACAAACACCATTGTGTTTGTGCCCCAGGGTGCTGGGTTATACTTCTGGGTTTTGTGGGTTAAATCCAATTTCTCTTTGTATCATTGCATTTGTTATAATATTTTTTAAATTAAAATGTAACTCTGACTTATAATCTCTTTTGTGTTGGGTTTGTTTCTCCTGCCAGTTTACCTTTGAACCAGCACATCTTCTGAGCCTTGTGTTTCAACAGCATACTGATTTTGCTTCACTGATCTAACTAATTTAATTTTGGATAAGTCCTTCTCTTCAGTGAGAATCTGATAATCTTTCTCCTTATCCAGGAATTTTAAGGGGGGAAATGTGGATGATGCTTTATCTCTTACTTTGCCTTTCAAACTCTTTGACCTGTCTACTCCTTCCTGTTTAGGAAAATTATGCCTGAGAACTTGCAGAACACATGACCTTTTTCTTTCAGCTGCAAACATCACCACTGGTTGCTTTAACTACTGAAGATACCTTTATTTTTTATATAGTTTGATATGAAAACCCCTTTCAGATGCTCTACACAAATTGTGCTCATCATTCATGTGGTCCAACTTCTTGGAAGTATGTCTTAGGAAAAGGAGGCTGCAGTATGACCAAAATAAAAAACCTACTTTTTTTTTTTACTTAGTTTCCTCACACAGGATGTTGAAAATTGGCAGTGCTGTGATCACTACTAAATACTGTAATCTTGCAAGTAATTCTCTTAATTCACTGCACCAGAGCTGCTGTTGAAACCTTTTTGCACTGTTAGATTTTATACTGTTGGGTGAAATAAACAAATCAAAGAGACGTTGCACATTTGATCTGTGAGGTGTTTTAAGTCAATATAAGCCTCCAAGCAGAGGAGTTAATTTGACACTTGTAAACAGTCAATCAAACAAGAATTCATTAACAGAGGTCAGAGTAAGAACCAGCACATGATTTCTAGGATGTTCTTGCTTTCATTATCTTTGCAACAAACAGAATGCCACTAATGGGAAGAAAAAATAGGTGAGAAGCTGATTCAGAATGAGGAATCTGGAGAGAACATCTGTGAGGCTCTTTGAAAGCTAATGGTTACTGGAAATTGTTGACTTGATTGTCCAATATTTCTTGTCTTAAAACTAAGATATCTTTTGCTTATGGACTTTGAAATACTGATGCATGCTTAATACATTTCCATTTTCTCTGATTGCTTCCACCTATTATCCTCCACTGGAGCAGTTAATTAGCTGCTTCATTTACAAATGCTTACATTTGGTTTCAAACTGCACTTAAGGAAGCAATATTTTGTGGGCAGGAATTTGATGTCACTAGAGAATCTCCTCATTTAATCTTTCCTTGATTTGTTTTTCAACTAAATTAGCAGAAAGTTAGTTGGCATAGTCACATGTAAGGACGTGAGGGTATCATGAGACATTTTCCTGCATAAGTCTAAGAGTTACTAGCAGCTTTATCATGCTAATTTTCCCATAAATAGTTTAATAACATATGCAGTATCTGTAGGTTATTAATCTGTATGAGGAAAGCATATATTTTTGATCATTTGAGAATATTGAAAAAGTAACCTTTTATTGGTGTGCATCACTTCTGAAAGAGGAAAAAAGAGGTACAGAATAGCATAACAAATTGACTATTTTGATATCCAGCTTCCTGGTACCTGAATAGCTTTGAATTTCAAGCTCTGAATTGCAGTTCATGAAGGAACATGGCCACTATTATTCTAGATGATGTAATTAATGATGTAATTAATGTCTGTACTCACAATTTCTTGCGGTTGTGTTTCTTCTGCAGAGACACAAGTGATTTTTTTCTTCAGGCTGCTACGCAGAATGCTCTGTGGCACCCCTGGAGCAGCAGCTCATGGGAGCAGCTGTGCTTGGGAGACAGGTGTTTCCAGACCAACAAGACAGAGGAGAAGATAGGTAGAAAAGATCTAGCCAGCTGAGAGCTTTCTACAGAATCAAGGACCTCCAGGCTGTGGAGGAGAGGAGAGGAGAGGAGAGGAAAGGAGAAGGGAACATATAAGGTGGCAGAAGGTAAGTGGAGTGGGGATTTGCACCATTCAATGTCGTCTCTGATATGGCCTCTGATATGAGAGAAAATTTGACAGAAAAAGCCATTTGAATTCAAAGCTTCCTTTGAAGATGTTTATTACAGTGAAAAGGACAGCCTGGTCAGCCCAGCCCAAGCATTCAACATGACCGTAGGTCCCATCACACTGCCAATGCCGAAATACAGCCTGCACAGCTGTAGCCTTCTCTGCACCATGAGAGAATGTTCAACAAGACAACAGATTCCCAGAAGTGCAATAATGTTGCTGCTTACATTTTCACCTGCCTTTCCTCTTTCAAAGAAATTAACAATCTTCCCTAATGTTTCTGGGAATTCAGCACTGGACAGGTTAGCATTATTAGCATCCACAGCTCCCTTATTCGAAATGTCCAGCATGTGTATTTTCAAAGTACTAAATGCGGTTCAAGTCAATGACCATTTTTAAACCAGCACAGAGCTCACTCATCTAGAGAAGCAATGCACCACCCACACAGGCTGTGAAGCAATAACCCAGCAGGCAACTTGCATGCTTGTCTAAACTGTGTTCTTTAGGTCTGAGGAAAGTGTCATTTTTGTCTCCCACAGATGCAGTCTTCAGCCATCATTTCACTTACTGTGGTTAATTTACTGAGAAAAATGTGGTGGTTTATGTTGCTGTCAGAAGTAGCCCTTATTTTTTTTTTTTGAGTGCTCAGACATGAGGACTCTTTCCCTGATGATCTGCAGTGTTATAGCTCATCAGCAAATGAGGCTAGTTTTGCCCCTTTCCCCTGCCTTTTTAGCTGTCAAAAAGAAGAAAAAGACTAAGAGGCAAAGGAAAAATGGTACTCTAAAGTTGATTAATTGTATTTATATTTGTCTCACACATGGCCAAGAATTGGTTGCACACATAGCACATTTGATGTCTGGCTGAGAAAATGTTCATTTACATTTATTCCATTTAGGTGATACTTTATATCAGCAGTGTGCCTCTGCTATGATTGAAATGCCAGGTTTTAATACAGCAGTGCTCATATGCTGGGCATGGGGAGGGGAGAACAGGGTGCTTTATCAGATGGTCTCACTTGTATTTATTTATTTCAATATTCATGATGGACTGACAAGTTTATGACTTCAGTTCTGGGGATGAAAAATATTTAAAGGGCTTGTGGTAACATAAGTCCTGAAAAGATTTCACTTTCAAATTTTGCAGACAAAACTTGTATTCATCAACACCTCCATAGAAATGATCAACCTTTAAAGCCCATAGGGGTGGTTTCAAGCTCTACTCTACTGTGACAACATGCCAACCAGAGAGTTATTAGTGAACAGATAAAATTGACGCAGTTACTTAGATTTGAAGGTCTCTGGACTGAAAGGTATAAAATAAAAATAGTAAATGCTGCAGCTGGAGTTACCAAGCCTAGAATTTGCCATCATTCAGAAGTACAAGGTGAAAATGGGGAATGTGATAACATGATGTCCTAGTTCAGCAAGTGGNTAAATGGGAATGATCATATCTGTGACAGTCTTTTGATCTTCAAGGCACAAAGGGCTTGAATTTTGCTGATTTTGGCTAAAATTACTTCATGTCATTTAAACCCTTACGTGGCACAAGACCAGAGAAGGCTTCAGGTGATAGTGTTAAGGAAAACAGGGGCATGTGAGCCTCCTGATCACTTTTACATCTGAGATGACAGGAAAAACAAACTGTGACTTATGGGATTTGCACTGAGAAGTAGGCTTTTACTCTTTCTCATGGTCTTGGAATTTCTGGGGCTTTCAAGCAGCTTTTGGAAATAAGACTCATGTATCTTTCAGGCACACTGCCTTTCAGAGAGATATAACTTTTCCAGTTCAGTAAGGAAAACACAAATTCTCTGGTACTAAGTAAATTCTATTGCTAGATTTTAAGTACTGTGTTGATTTGCTACAGTGATTTCACCTGTATCTTCTAATCTTTATTTTTTGAAGTATGGCTTTAAACCAGTGGTTAGAATAAGCAGAGGCACATGAAAATTGGCCCTTCTCCACAAAAAGCTGAAGAAGGGATTTCTGTATGTGACATCCGTGATCATCAGACCTGCTCAGCAGCCCTGTAAATCTGCTCTGCTTTACTGCTTGTTTCTACAGGACAGTCAAATATTGTTGGCCACAGAGGGCAGTGAGGGAAGATGGACTGACCTGAGTAACCTAAGAAGAGATGCTTGTAGCACCAGGACCCCACCTCAGGCAGCACCATCTGGATTCCTTGAATATCAAAAAAAGGGCTGTGTGAAATGTGATCAAGCAAAGCAACGCAGGGTTCCTCTGTCTCTTGGGCAAAAGGTGCTGTGCTGGGAGGGCAGCTGTTCCAATTCTCCTGAGGGCTGCCTCCCGCCAGGAAGAAGGAATTATCCTGCATATAAGACACTCTCACCAAAGAGGAAGGAGTGGGATCTGTAACAGTGAAGGGGAACAGTAATCTCACCCCACAGGGTTAGGAGGACTTGGGGTAACTGCAACTAAATACAATATGGTATCTTCTATGAGGATAAACTAAACAATCTAAAGAAAATTATTTACAGCAGATAGGAAATGCAAGTCACAATGAGTAAATGCATATAGCTGCTGTATGCTGGCAGCAAAAACTGGGTTTCATGACTCTCTGAAATTAGAAGCAGGTAAGAAAAAAGGATTTTAAAACAATCCTGTATCTAAGTTGCTTTCTGTGTATTCTTGACCCATTTATTTCTAATGGGAATTTTGAGAGAGAGGAATTTTCAAAATTAAGAGCCTTTGTGAGATAGAGACCTACCAGAAGTACTGTCTCAAGGAGATTTTTCATCACTCTACAGAAAAGAAAAATGAAGTTATGCTCTTCCAGTCAATGATAATACATCTCTGACTAAGACAGAGGGAGTAAAGAGCAAACAGCATCACTGTTATTGTTTATTCCCAGCAGCAGCAGCAGTAACTAGTTCTTCTGGATGAAAACAAGAACAGAGGTCCTTAAAGACCTGATTAAACAAAACCTTATTAATTATGGATCTTCTGGAAAACATGGATTTTGGAAATAGTATTGCATGTGTTTGTCTTAGGACAGACTGAAATAAGTGTAACAGTCTCTGCTGCCATGCTAATCACTTCTGTTGATAAAGGTAGATTTTTCTAGCAGAAAAACTGGTGTGTGGAATCATTATCTGCACCTAATAGAGGAACCTGTTCTTCTAACTAATTAGAATTCCCTGAAGTAAAAACCAGCATACATGCAGAAGTTATCTATGTACATTCATTAATCATAGGAGACAACTGCAGACGACTTCCGCGGGGTAATATTAAAAGATGTGCAGAAGTTCATCAAGGCCAGCAGGTTTGTTATAACTGCAAGTCCAGTCATGGCAGACACCACAGCACTTGGACTTCAAGGAATCTGTAACATTATGAAAATGTGCCCCCATGCATGTCACATGCCAAACAAGTGTAATTTCCTCCTGAATATACCACACAAGGATGGTGACTAAAAGGGATTTTATTTACTCTGGTACCATCTCTCTTTCACTGCAGTCACAACCAACTCTGTGCAACCCAGAAAAGAGCTCCATAGCACCAAATTGAAGAGAGGAGTACACCACATACTCCTGTTTGCTCCTTCTGGAATACTTAGAGTGCTCATTCTGAATACTCATTCTGGAAGCCTTACATCAGAAACTATTTCTCTTAATCTGAAGTCTATACAGTTTGTAGATGCTCCTTGGCTTAATTTGAACCTGTCCAGTTTGACCAGCTAAAAACACCCAATATTCAAATGCTGTGCATATTGAACATGTATCTGTATAAACACATACATGACACAAATAATAAATTAAGTATTTATAGATACATTGTTTTTTTTATTTGAATCTGAGTTTTCCTGCCACACAGAGACATATGGTAAGTATATAAATGTTTATCTAAGACCTTTCTAACTGATAGTGCATTTACAGGTATGTTTTCTTCTACACCTAAAAGAAGCTTTTGCTGCAATTCATCTATAACCATTTCAGATCACAGACACAGTAAGAATTCTTTTTAGCATTCTTCCAGAACGTTTAATATCACCAGAAGCCAGCAGAGGACACTGTTACAGAAAATGGTTAAGAAGAAAGATTTTTAGTCAGTAGTTCCTTTTAATAGATTTCAAGCATTAATAGAACAGTCTTTTCAAACTGTCTGTCTTGCTGGGAATTATTTTTTTATTGTTTTAGATGTTTTTAAACAGAAAATTTTGTAATGAAAAAAAAAGTCCCTTTATTTTTCTGTTCCTAGTGCCTCGAGATAGGGCAGGGAAAGGCTTGTCCAAGCTTCAATAAGTTGCACTAAGCTATGGCAGCTGTTTCACAGGTTTGTCACTCAACTAGCAGGTCAGAAAGAGTCCATTCAAACATAAAAATGAAGATAAAACTATTCTCCTTTCACTGATTAAAAACAAGCAGCTATTGAGTTAAGGATGAGAGAGAACAAGCTGAGGCATGGCAGGAGGACCCCTTAGGAAGGAAGAACTGTAGGATCAGGCATAGCTGCCTGAATGCATTGTGCACGAGAGGATGGAAAGCTGGAATAACAACTCCAACTGCTGGCTGAAAACCTGAAGTCTCTGATGTCAAATGTCTGAATCTTCTGAGAGTCCCCGATACAGAATCGCAGCCAATACAATGACCGCATGTTTGGACTTGACTGCAAATTCCCATCTGCTCTATTAAGCTACACTCATTTGATCTTTAACATCTCTGCAGCTTACTATAAATGGAAGACTTTCTATCTTGCCAATGCCAATCAATGTTACCTGCCAGGTCTGGTAAATGGGAATTGTATGGACATGAACACATTCAGAAACCCAACCAAGAACGCTATGCCACTCGCAGTTTGACATTAATCCTAACAGTACCTAAGTAAGAGCAATAGAATGCTTACAGTAATATTATGTTACTGTATCAGTGATTGGGTAATGGAATGAAGTGAGTGAAAATACCAGAGACCTATAACATGTCAGAGAGACTGCAGAATCCACACCTCTTGATCAATCAGGCAGCTAGAGGTGGAAAATTAGAATGTGCCTTGCAATAACTCAGCTGACCGAAATGCACAAAATCAGGAGAATTTTAAATTGGTTGGGTTTTTTACTGCACTGGTAATTTATTTACATTTTTTTGCTTTTTCTATATGTCCTATTATATATTTTGTGAATACATTCTGTTTATACTTGGGTCATTTGAAGAACAGGTAAAATAAATAGTTGTATGCTAGTACACTGGCCATCTCTAAAAGTACTTTGAAACAACTGCAGTTTTGAGGTGATCTCAGTAATGAGCTTACAATGAACTTTTGTAAGAATGGCATGTTTTAAAATAAAACAAAAAATGAAAAAAAGGAAAAAGTAAAGGTCTTATCTTGTATCTGAGAATGTAGAATACTTTACTTTCTGAACAGAGAAAGTAAAATGTGGCAAAAAGTATCCCTAAATTATAAAAATGGGCAAACTATAAATTTTAAATGCTCATAAATCCTGCTATCTATTGTAGTCTTGCTTTCAGTGTAGTCTTGCTTTCAGTGTAATCAAGAGCTTTCTGGTCTGCAGAAAACTTCACCATCCCCTTTAGCTTTGTGTTTTCACTGCCATATCTCAGGTGTGGATTTTGTCTGCTCCCTGATCCTCCCAGTAGTCTTCCTGTGAAAAGCAGGCTCCAGTTCTTTGTACCTCCAGTCTGTGGGCTCCAAGAGGCCTCCAGAAACAGTCTCAACCACTTCCAAGAGAAAGTACAATCTGCCTTGGAGGGTCTGTTCCACTTACTTGCTTTTGAAGGAACCAGCACACAAACTAAAAAAAAAAAAAAAGAAAAAAAAAAAGAAACAAGTAGATGCTCTCCATTGCACACTGCAATCCCCTGGATACAATTTGCATTGTTATCCAATATAAATAATCTTTGTAGTTCCCTATTTTTCATGCACATAAAGAGCTTTTTCTTTAAAAAAATAAATTTCTGTGTCTTCTGCTTGTAGTAAAGCCCATATGGGGGAAATTTTTAGAGGTCAGAAATAATAAATCTTTGTTGAAATGATGATTTTTCTGAAATTAACATTTCCCCCACACACACGGACTCTGCTGATGATAATTTATACAATAAACTTGCTGAGCTGTATTACTTTCCTTTCATCATATGCATCTGATAAATTATTTTTTATTTCTCACTTGGACTGTAATCTTTTGAAAATACAGCACACCTCTGAAAGCAAAGAAAACAAGTGTAGTAAAGCTTGAAATAAAAATCAAATCCATTTTGTATATTTAAGTGTTCCATTCTTGAATCAAATATGCTGTAAACAACTGCTAATCCTTCTGGACATTATTGTTTTTTATGGCCTTTGAGAGACACGAAAGCAAGAAAATTCTTTTCTTCTTGAAGGATTTCAATACTTTTCCTTACTTTCTGAAATTTGCATTCATTAAATAGTAGAATAACTGCAGAAACTTTGCACAGTATTATCTTCACAAACTGACTTGTTGGGAACAGCAGATTAAGCTGGCCAGGAAACGGGGAGAAAGAATCCACTCACACAGCTGGGAAAATGTCTCAGATGCTTTCCCCCCACACTTTAATTTTTATTAAAGCCATTTAACTTTAACAAAGGGTCATTTCATCAAAATTAGTTTTGACAGGCTCTCAGGAATAGCACTTACAGGGACAACGAAGTGCATCATTTCCAGTGAGAGCTTCTCTGATTCCTGTACATCCCAGTTATTGGCATAGCACACTGCATCTCCCAACAGAGCCATCACTCTCCAGTTGGATGGCAACCTTTGTGAGATTAGGAAAGAATCCTGGAGGGGAGTGCACCTTGAAGCGGATTTCTGTTCTCCAGACTGCCTTGGTTTTCACTGCTGCCTATAATCTCAGCCACTGCAAGCCTCAGTCAAGCGTCATGTACAGCAGGATATATGAGTGATGGGAAGACATGCAAGATGGGGGTAGTGTGAGGGATTGGGGGAACGGTTCTGAGTACAGGATACACTGTAGACAATAAATTGGTCTTACCTGGAATAGGACATAGGGTTGCCGGAGCTCAGGGCACGCAAGAAGGATAGATGGAGTTGGACAAAGAGAAGTCACAAAACCAGCTTATCAGGGAGCAGCAGGAGGACTGTGATAACACAGGAAACAATAAAAATAAAGAATGAAGAAACAAGGTGTTAAATACAGAATAAAGCTAAAATGACCTATTCTGATTAGGCTAATGGACTTTTTGGAGAGTTTAGATGGACATAGAAAGTTTATGTCAAAGCATAAAACCTATTAGTCTTTTTATTGTGTTTATACTATTTCTGCAACTTCCTTGAAAACTTCTGTCTCTGACCCAAAGACCACATGGCCATTGAAATGAGAAATTGTGCAATGTGATTCCTTGTGTTGGTTCAGTAGCTGTTCTTTTTGATGCTGTGGTTGCTCCAGCTCACTTCAATTCATGTATCTGCATCCAAAGTTCAGACTGTTGCCTTAAATCCTTGTGCCTTATCACTCCTTGCTCAGTCTTCTGTCTCCTGCTACAGATGCCATAAGATTTCTCAACCTAGATTTCTCTAGGCAAGATTTCTCCTTCAGAGGACCTCAGAAAGAATCAAAGGAACTCCAATGCTATCCGTGTGTGATTTGACAAATTGTATCAGCAACTCTTTTGCTTTCCTTTTACCATTTCCTTCAGGGAAAGAAAAAAAATTCTCAAAAATAACTTTGAAAAGTAGAATCTCATGTGAGTCAAATGGTTTTGCTAGACCATGAGGTTTCTTAACAGGTCAAAAAATAAAGAGTAGTGGCAGCTTTCTTAATGATATTCAATTACTACAACATGAAGTTTTAGATATTGCATCCTTAAGGGTTGCAAGTTTTAAATCAGATTTAAAAGTGCTTCAGCCTTCATTCTACCATGACTTAGTGTGGATACTCTTTTTCAGGAACCACCAGGGCTCAGATCCTGTCTTGTCAATGATTGCAGTTGCATTAAGTGCTGCCAAATTTTGAAAATTGTTTGACACTTTGTGATAGTCCAAGCCAGGTGGGTGGCTGTCAGCTCTCCATGTGGGCTGTCAGGGTGGAATATTAAACTAACCTGAGCATTTGTTTCTGGTCCACTCTTGTCAAAATTGATTTGTGTGTGAAACTTCCCAGTTCTCAGCCTGTGTATGCAATACATTTCCCCAGGCAAGTGCCTTGAATGATCTGCTAAACAAACAGCCGTAGGGATTTCTTCAGATTCGGGGAGAACAGCATGAATTCTCACTTTCTAGAGAAACTGTGCTAAATCCCAGGTACCATTATCAGTATTTGTGAATATCCGAACAAAGGATGAAGGGATCTGACTTCATGTCAGATGCTAACTGTTCCCCCCCGTGGGTCAGGAAAGGATTTTTCTGCCCAATAGTAGATAGTACGGGGGCTGGTATAACTGTCAGTCTTTTTATTACTTCTCTGGAAATTAGCTTTTGACAGTGCTGGATACAGAATATGTGAACAGTCAAATTAAGTATTTCAAAGTAACTTGAAGGTGAAATGATTTGCTTTATTTCCTCTTTGAATTTTGACAGCTTTCCCCAGGAAGTCAGGAATTACATTTTGGGTGTAAATCTATGTGTTCCTAGTGTTGCCGTAAAAGTCTGTAAAAAAGACTCCAAGCCAAGTTTTTGTAGGAGATAAGGGGTAGTTACTTTAATGAGCAACCCCGCTCATCCAGGAATACATAGCTGAGCACTAATGCAAGCTTTGATTTCTATAGCTTTTATAATATAATCTATCCAATCACTACTGTCCACATGTCCAGTTCTACCTCTGTCCCCTCCCAGTTCCCATCCCCTGTTGAACTGGGGCTGGGGTCGCTGGGACCCTCTGTCTTCATGCTCCTCCTCTTCTTCAGCACATAAAGGTCTTTTGGATGCTCTCCAGTGCTCCGGGTCACTCTGCTCTGTGTTTATGTTCTCTCTGATATCCTCCAATCTGGCACCTTGAGAAAGAGACTAAATAGCTGGCAGATCTTAGAGGCCTGTTCTGGAGCAGGGGTAGAGACAGAAGGACCTTATACTATAAGCTGCTAAATACTAACCCACTAAAATCTACAGTGCTACATCTACTGTGTTTCTAAAATCTACAAAATGTGAAAAATCAAAAATCAAAAACCTCTTTGGCATCACTAGCAACACAAATACAATGTTATTCATGTTTATTGAGTAAAAAAAAATGTTAAAATATGGTATGTGATTCATTTTCAGTTTGAAGCTTCAGATGGAATTCATAGAAATCAATATTAGATCACTTCCTTCCTGGAGGAATTCCATGTAATTCTTGCAACTTGTATTTCTAACACTGGACATCATTTTCATTAAATGCATGTAAACCTTGTAGGCACTCTCTCCAAACTGGTGCATCAGGGACTCATTTCAGCCTTCCACTCACCCACACACTTAGAGCATTTTCCTGCTCCCAGAGACAGTATTTTATCCCTGACGGAGAGTTAAGAATTGGTTGCCAGTTTAGATACAACTCTGCAACAGTCGAGTGGAGTTCTCCAGGTCCCGGACTTAGCCTGTTACCTAGAGGGGTGTGCTCCCCCCGCTGCCTCTGACCAAGTGGCACCCAGGGAGCCCACAAGGATCACACAGAGATCACAGGAGAGGGATGAGAGAAAGAGTTTATTGCTCAAGGGTGAGGGTTTATATGGGCCTTGGAAGGATCCAAAATCTACCAATAGTAAGAAAAAGGGCTTTGGCTCTGTGCCAGTAGGAATAAGGGGTTTACAATCAATAGGAAGGAGTAGATAACATCCAATCAGAACACTTTTCGTAACTTCCTTTCAGACACCCAAATACATTCCTCAGAGGTAAGTAACAGTTATCTCAAGGGATTTTGGAAAGGAGAAGCAGTGACTTAGCAAAAAAGACGATAGAAACCATGTTGTACATTTAAACAACATTAAAAACTTCCGTTTTTAAGGCATTAGAGTTAGCTTCTTCATTTTCTTCACAAGTCCACTTTTGGGAGGACTTTTTCCATTCCAGATATTGTAAGTCGAATGCTACACAAATCTGTTACACCAATATTTATGGGTGATTGCATCTGATGAAGAAAAGTTTTCTTCACTGTCTTTCTTTGATTCTTAGACCCATCTCTGGATAAATGGTAGGAAATTAGAAATGGCTGCTGCATAAAACTCTACAAGACATTGATACCATATCTGTGGGGTAAGTCACAGTAGGGCCACTTATATTTTTCCATTGAACATATGCAAAAAGAGGCATTTGTCACATCTACCACTATTTTTGTGGACCCAAAGGAGTCCATAGACCACTGTCCTACATTGTGCAAGTGTAGTAAAAATTATAGCATTTTCTGGGAAGGTTGTAATATGAGAGTAATCTAAATACAAAGCAGAGAAATTATCATTATCATGTTTACACAGCTTGGATTCTGAACCTATGCAATTCTCCAGAGGCCACCTAAGAAGTTTGTGGCAGAACCACAATGGAAAATAGGTTTTCTGAGTCCTGTACAAAAGCTTTACTAACAAGGCCATTCTTTCATGTTTTCTCTGTGTTCCAGCAACAGTTGATATCTTGTAAGTACTGAAGGAGTGTGCAGTTTACAAGTCACAATTTTCCTGACTAACACTTAATAACAAAAGATGATACCTACAAAAGGTCAGCCAAAAAATAAATAAGTAAAGCATGTGATGACAGAAATAATCATTGGAGATAGATAACGCTGGCACTGGACAAAAAATTCTGCCAGTAAATCATCCCATTAATACAAATACACATGTTGTGTTTTCAATAAAGCCTCTGTGTGTAGGGATAAGCTTATTCCAAAACATAAATCATTCAAACAAATTGTTAACTTAGATATCAGAAGAAAGGCAACTGGATACAAAATTAAATGTGAGGGAGTTTTTTGGTTTTTAATTGTAAGTTCTCAGGCAGGGAAAATCTCTCATGAAAGTACCAGTTAAACTAGACTGTCTCAGTCAACCGAAAGATCATCTTATATGAACAAAGTGGTATATAGGCGAAGAATGAATTTCATTTATACATGAAATAAACAATACTTCAACATATTCTGCAACAGCTTCTACTGTTTTTTTAGAGATCTCCATCTTCCCTTCCCTTTGAGGCTCCTTTCACTTCATCACCTCTGGGACAGATGTGAAAAAGTAGCACAGAACAGACAGAGCCCACTAAGTGAAGCACAAGAAGCTTCAGTAATTTTCTCCAAGAAAATGAGATGAGGCTAAAAGAAACTTGAAAAAATGAGGCAGGCTCAGACAACAACCACAGGCTTCTTCTCGTCAGCTGATTATGGGAGATACTAGCAAATAGAACCTTTCCAGAACAATAAGTACTTATTTTTTGGACATTGTTTTGTACAAACAAGTCAGTAAAAGCCTTAGACAGAGAGCTTTGCTGTCTCTTCTACACAAACTCATCCTCTTGAGGTGTTTCTGATCCCTTTCTGTCTGTCATCTGTATTTTTGCTCCATTTTTTTTTCTCATTGTGCTCCATTTGTGCCCTTCAAACAAATCTGAACCAATTCAGGTAAAATTTTAGCACTTAGATGAGGCATAATCACAGACCTACAGGGTCTTTCTTGTTTTTTTGAGGCCTGATTATGTGGCATGAATTCACTCTAAACCAAATTCATAATGACTTGTGTGAAACTAGAAAGCTGAGAAGACTCAAATAGGGTCCTGTGAGAGGAACTGAATTCAAAATGCTGTCATGTCACAGCTCAGCAGCATTTTTCAAATGTCGATACTATGGTGATGAGCTGGGACTCTCAGAGAGGATCCCTTCTTTCCATCCAGCTCCTTTTGTACCCTGTATCCAGGAGTGGTACTTGCACAAATGATGGTGGAAAGACAATTGCATCCATCTGCTGCTCCCCACTATCACCCTAAAACAATGGCAATTTCTCCACAGACCCTAAAGTGAGCAGTCAATCATGTCCACAGGCATACAGAGAGGGAGAGAAAACAAGTCTCAAATATCATGACATTTTCTATTTCCAGAAAAGCAAGGGTTTAATTTATTTTTTGCATGCTTATCATGCAGAAGAGAGGCAGACTGCAAACCTTGTACCACAGCAGGGTGCTCAAATAGATACCAAGTCAGGTTTTTCTAACACATAATGAAGTGAACTTGGATGGCACTTTAATTTTGCCTAATTCTTTGTTTAAACATTCAGCTATAAAGGGGCCAGTCTGCAGCAACTCATTACAAATGGACAAAACAGGTTGTTTCTTCAGGACAAGGTTCTTCACACAGTTTATAAATCATTTATGTTTGGACCTTTTAATTCAAACACTGTCAGCAGAGTATGACCCTAAGACAGTGAGCATTGCCAGAAGCAGGTCACTTACCTTAGGATTCACTTTATTTGTTTACTTCGGGTGAGACGGGGGAGGCCAAGGAGTCACTTTTGATAAGCTTGAACTGTGCCTGTAGGATCCTGTGTCTTAAAACTGTGCTGCTCCCTTTTAGCTGCCATCTGAGGGCAAAGTGAAAGCTTAACATTCGGCTTTAGGGCACAACAAACTTGGGTTTTATTTGCTTAGTGTGGAAAGTACATTTAAGAGCTTGCTACACCTCTCATTTTCCTAACTCTACCCCATCTTTCCCTGAAATGTTTTTCCATCACAGACATCAAAAGAAAACAATATATTTATATGATTTTAAATTATCTTTCAACTATATATCACAAAAATGAAACACTTTCATAATTATTTTATTATGTGCTAAATCTTGATGTAATAACAGCTTGTTCTAAAACCAAATGCTGTGTCATATACTTCAGATTTTACAGATTATGTGATGGTAATTCTTAGGGCATGTCAACCCTCTTCACTTTTCAAAATATTGAACTCTTTCACCAATTTTTGTAATGAAAAAAAAGAAATAATATCACACTTCTCAGTCAAATTACCTCTCAAAAGAACACAGGCTGAAAATGGTTGTTTCTACTTATGCTTGTTGCTTTGCTTGATATATTACTGGTTTACATAATAAAATTTATTTTTCAAGTGAAATTAGAAGGAAAATAAATAGATAAATAGTAAACAAAACCAATATATAAAAGCAAAAAAAAAAAAAAAGAAATAATATGGAAACCAGATTTTTTTTGTTGTTATTGTAACATATGCTCCAATTCCTGAATCATCTTTGTGACTCTTTGCTGGACGTGCTACAGCAAGTCCATGCCCTTCTTGCACTGTGGAGCCCAAAACCAAGCACAACATACCAGAAACTCCCAGGCATATGGTGTGACGCTTGGGGATGGTCCTGTTCAGGGTTGGACTCGATGATCCTTGTGGGTCCCTTCCAACTCAGCATATTCTGTGATCTGTCTCACCAGTGCTGATCATCTTCATTAACCTTCTGTTAAACTTCACAAAGCTATTTCTCACAATTTGCATTCCCCTTTGCTAAACTTCATGAGATTCCTTTTGAGTCCATGCTCCAGCCTGTCAGGCTCCCTGTGAAAAGCAGCACATTCACCTTGTTAACTAACCACTAACCTCTCTAGCCTGGTTCTGCATTATCCATCAATGTGCTGAGAGTGCACTGCCCCATCGTCCAGGCTGTTCACGATGTCAACATAATCAGACCCAGTACTGGCCCCTGGGGCACACCACTAGTGGCTGGCCTCCAGATGGGCTTTGTGCTGCTGGTGACAACAGTCTGAGCCCAGCACATCAGCCACTTTTCAATGAGTATACACTCGTCTATGTTATATTTTATCAGCTTGTTCAGAAGGGATGTTATAGGAGGCAATGCTGAAAGCCTTTCAAAACTAAAGATAAACAACCTCACTGCTCTCCCTTCATCTGCCAAGCCAGTCATCAAATTGTGTCAGGCTGTCAGACACAATTTCCCCCTCATAAAGCTGTGCTGACTACTCCCAAACACCTTCCAAGTGCCATTATTGTCCTTTGATGTCAGGAAGAACCCGTATCTCTGCCTGTAACTGCAGCCACAGAGCCTCTGCTTCTTTCTGTCGTGATGTTTCCCTTTTTCAGATAGTATGATATGACAATTTGCAAAGAAATCTGTAGTGAAAGGGACATCTGGGGATAAACTGGAATTTTCAAGCAAGTGTCCAAAGGCTTAAAAGAAACCTTTTTTAATTAAACCAGAAAAGCTACTTCTACATAATCTACCAAGAGTAAGCTCATCCAAGAAAATCATATTGTTCTAATACCAGAAACAAGTCTGCAAGGGTTGATGTGCTGATAACAGGCTGTCACACAATTTGTTGCCATGAATCTTTCTGATCTTACTACTAAAACAAGCTTTTGTCCCTTCCATTGCAAAAACTTCACTTCTATTAATTTAATGTACTTAAAATTTCCCCATTGGCAGTGGAGTAAAAGGGGCAATTTCTAAAGCATATTCTCTGCTAATGTTTTCTGGTTTAGCAAGAGATGATAACAGTTGATTATTTTCCAATAAATACTATTATTTAACTGGGGAAAATGTATGATTATGCAGTAAAAACTCCAGTACATATTAAGAATGGGATGCTACAAAATTTAGAGTAATATTGACAGGAAAGAGGTAGAAATCAGGAGACACAATAGACACTAAGAAAAACTGTTCCTTAAGAATAAGCCATGCTTTTAAGACCAGTTCTTTACATAAATCAACTCACTGCAGAGATGTTTGAATATTAAAACTACAGAAGTTGAACTATATATAATGAGATCTTCCATCATGAACCTTTCTTCTCATTGGTAAAACAAGCTAGAAATCACACATAATGAGTAGAATAGACACACTGAAATATTACCGACTCTCATAAATTAGTTTATCTCTTTTTTACAAGCTAAACAGCATACCTGAAACCACACTTTTTCTTTATGTTAAAAAATGTCTCCTGTTTCAAAGGTTTAGAATTATGCTCTGTCTAAAATAGCACCTATACCCTGACAGGTTTAGTACACTCAAGGTTCATTCCACATCCCATCTTGCACAATTTTCCCAGTGCTTATTCCATGTCTGAAAAGAGGCAGTACACCACAAACTACAGGAAAGCAGCTCCTCTCACCTTTCTATTGATTTTACAGATGTTGTAAAGTAGATCTGCCTACATAAGTTCTGATCAAGGCCTGACCTAGAAAGCAATTGCCGTTTTCCTGCAAACCTTGAAACAAACCCATCCAGCAAAGAGGATAAAATTACAAGAAGCTAAAAGAAAATCTATTGGAAGTGAAACACTGCTTCATGTCAATTTGATTCCAAAGGGACCGAGGAAGACTTGTGTTACAGCAGTCTGTGGGTGACCTGCTCTGGAGCGAAGAGGCTGGCAGCCCAACTGGCCAGAAAGAAGGCAGAAAGATATTTAATATTCTTTGAAAACTTATCAGCATGGACACATTTCCACAGGATGTTTCACATTCAGTGCATCAGCACTCTGTGGTAGAAATGTAACAGTATGGAAAATTTCTGCTGATCCTAAAGCAGGTGGCTCTGACTACATTTAGGTCTGCTCTTTTCCCCTTGCTGGTTTCAAAAGGGTTTGGAATAGATCCTGAAGAATTTGTTAGAACATCATAATCAAAACTGTAAAACTTTCTAAAATTAAAATAGAATTTACTAGAAAGAAACCATCTTTCACAATAATTATTTCTTTCTAACTGTAATAATTATAGAATTTGAAATGGAAAAATCTAAACTTTGAAAAATGACAATGATGTATGTATATGTATAGACACATATTCTTCTCCACCCTTAGCAGTTTTTGGGGTAACAGGACAGTGCCATAGCTAACCCAAGGTAGTGTTGATGGTAGAAGGAGTGCTCTGAGCAGGAGGTTGGACTACAGACCTCCAGAAAAATATGCTTTTCAATCAAGAATTTCCAATGTTACCTTACTTTACTGTGGAAAAAATTAATGTTGGAGAGGGAACTAAAAATTTAAACACCTTTGAGTGGTTCTAGAAGAACATATTGTGAGATAATATGTTCTGGACGGTAATGAAAAGCCTCATTATAACGAAATACTTTACTAGTTTCATTCAAATATAATATAAAATTAAACTAATTAATATTATTTTCTTTATAATATAAAATCAAACTAATTTCACAGTTCATTCTGAGTACAATTCAAAATGGTTAAGTGTAGTTCCTTTTGAAGCCAGTGGAGCCTACTGTTTTCTGGTTAATGCATACCTTTAGCAGAAATGTCATGTAAAATCTGCACATACCGATTTAAATCTGAGAATATTTTTTAAAAGCTAAATATGCCACAGGTACAAAGTAATCACCCAGTGTTCTGATTTTATTATTTATCTGCATTAAAAACTCCCATAGCATGTAACTTGACTGTCTGAGAGAAAAATAGGCTGTACAGGCTAGATAAAGTAACACGCTACAAGGAGAGAGATCATTATCTCAACCATTTTAAATTGAATAGTGCTAATACTTAGCATGCAAGCTGAAAAAACAAAGACCTGACTCCCAATATTTGTTACTCATTTGAATTCAACAAATCCCTTGTGCGCTGGGAGAAATACAGAACAAAATTCAAGTGCACATTTTCAAGACCAAGGGGTGAACTTTAGAAACTGCCCTGCAAAAAAAAATATTATAAACTGTATTTCTATGTAATTCCATAATGGAAATGGCCTCCAAGTGTAAAAGAATAAAAAATACTGGATAAAAAAAGCAGGTCCTGTAGTTGTTGAAAACCACAGTGCTTCCTACTTCCTCAGTTTGGGAGTTAGATTCTTGAAAACCCTGACAGAGTTGTCTTAGTCAGCCTTGACCAGTTCCCTTGCAGCAGTGATGACAGCTGATAGGAGATATGCCCACTCACACATATTCCCTCTGCACCTACATTATCTTTTAGCCATATACATTGGGTACATAACTGCTTTGAATTTAGCTTTATATGTTTAGACATGATTACTTCACAGAGTAATTAAAGGACTCGGGTTGAAAAAGAACTATGACTGTCATTTAAGCCCTTCCTCTGAGGCTATCTTCAAACAGTGGGTCAGGTTGCTTAAGGTCCAAGTCAGTCATATGCCAAGAATCTCCCACAGTAAAGATTCTACCACTGCTCTGCACACCCGGTCCAATGCAGCATTTGAGATGCTCCACTCACACTAGTAGTTTCTCTTGCCCACACAGTATCTCAGAATACGGCTGTAACAGATCTTTGTCCACCAGCTTGCAAACTTTTCTCACACCAGCATTTCATAGTTCTGGTTGAATTTAATGTTCCACAAAAGCAGAAGAAACAGCAGCACCAGAGACAGAGAAATGGAAATTTGGGAAATTATACATAGGAACCATTACCTCCCTCATGGAGAGAAAGTGCAGATGTTAGCCTATGCTCATAGACTATTTTCAACTGGAAACAATCAAGAATTTAAAGCATAGAATAGTTTGATTTGGAAGAGATCTTAAAGATCATCTAATTCTGACCTCCTTGCCATGGACAGGAACAGTTTCCACCAGATCAGGTTGCTCAAAGCCCCAGCCAATCTGGCCTTGAACATTTCCAGGGATGGGGTGATGCCTAAAAGTGTGATTTAATATCATTTTAGAGAGTTTTAGAATCATGTAGACTCTGTTCAGTTACCCTGATTTTAAGTCTGAATATTAAAGTGTCTTTCCCACAAGCTGTAGGCCTTGTCAAGGCCGAGCTATTTTCCAGCAGACACCTGCAAGACAACAGAAGACAAACAACGAGAAGGCCCGAGAAGGCCCGAAAAGGCCCATCTGCCCCCCCATGACGAAGCGGCAGATTGGCAGGACTTTTGGGTGGGCATTAGAGAGAAATGAGAACTTATGATTGGATGTCCATGAGGGGTATAAAAATCCCAAGACTTCCTGACCTAGGGGTCAGACCCTCTGTAACACCCTCTGGGTTTGGTGGTCAGACCCTCTGGGTTTGATCGTGGAAGCTTCTTCTAATAAAACCCTATATCTTTCTCCATTAACTTGTCTGCAGTGTGTCTCTGTTCACAGGAGAATGCGATCAAAAGGCATCAGGGGCATCCACACCTTCTCTGGGCAGCCTGTTCCAGTGCCTCACCACACTCATGGTGAAAAATTTCTTCCTAACATCTAATCAAAATCCACACTCTTTCAGTTTAAAGCCATTCTCTCTTGTCCTATCACTACATTCCCTTGTGAAAAATCCCTCTCCAGCTTCCTTGTAGACCCTTTTAGGTACTGGAAGGCTGCTATAAGGTCTACTTGGCGTCTTCTCCAGGCTGAACAACCTCAGCTCTCTCAGCCTGTCTTCACAGAACAGGTGCTCAAGCCCTCTGATCACCTTTGTGGCCCTCCTCTGGACTTTCTCCAACGGGTCCACATCCTTCCTGTGCTGGGGATGCCAGAGCTGGATGCAGTACACCAGGTGGGGTCTCACCAGAGTGGAGTAGAGGGGCAGAATCACCTTCCTCAACCTGCTGGTCACGCTGTTTTTGATGCAGCTGCAAACAAAGTTCTGAGCTGTGAACACACATTGCTGGCTCATGTTGAGCTTCTTGTCCATCAACACACCCAAGTCCTTCTCCTGAGGGCTGCTCTTAATACATTATCTGCCCAGGCTGTATTTGTGCTTAAAACTGATTTGTGATAAAACTGATAGTTTCCGCAAGAATACATCTATGTGATGCAGCAAAGCGTAGCTGCAGACACCCAAGCAGCGTATTTTAGATTTGTCACTGCAAATATTAGCTGATAACTCTCCTGCAGGGTGAGATTCATTTGTGTAGTGCCATGCCTAAGCTCAGATAACACTGTCTCTTTTGGCAGCTTAGTCAGTCTGATAGCCCAAGGCTGCACAACTGAACATGTTTACCTGTGGTGCACAAAGAGGTCACATATTGATAGTTCAGCTGTGAAACAGGGGACAGCATATCACATGAAGCCATAGGAGTACAGGGGGCATGAAAATAAGCCTGGACAGGACCACTGATGGGATGAAGAAGAAAAACATCTGGGCCTCAAGCCCTTGACCATCAGTCTGAGATCCATATGGTCTTGTTTGATACGGTCCAGGTGTTTTCTGCCAGCGTCACTAGTGACCTCATGGAACAACAACAGGGATTAATAGTTGAGGAGTGGATAAGCCTCGGGAAGCTCTTCATATTTTCCTGAACTGGAGGAGCAAACTAACCCAGGGGACATGTCAAGTTGGCAGCTGGGAATCCTTTATTCATCTCAGCAAATAGTATTCTTCCCACTTGCCACTTCCTCCTGGTGTTGCTGCATGCCTGAGGTTCAGCTGATTTGGATGCTTCATTAGACAGAGGTCCCAGCCCCTTGCTACCAGGGCTCTGAGTTGATCCCATGCGCAAATCTTCAGGTGGAGTAGGAGTCTTCCACTGGTGCCAGAAGTCACAGCCAGCTTTAGCCACCCTAGGAGTCTCCACTTCCAATACTGATAGGCAAAATCTCTGCTGGTCCCTTCTTCAGTGCATCAGGGAAGGTGGGCTCTTGAGACTATGGAATCTCAGAGAAGGTCTTTTTAATCTCTTTCTCCCCATCTCTGATGCTACATGCTCTTATGACTGTCTCCCAAAATTCCCACACTTGGCAGCACAGATCCTCAACAAGGGCACTCCTCCTGCCCCCTTTGAGACTGTCTCTGTTACGGGTTCACCTAGGTGAGACCAAATTTAAGTTCAGAGCAGGCCTGAAGCTGTCAGCTGCCTTGAGCTGGGTTGAACTACCAGCTGACTTCTTCTAGCCAGTAGTATTGTATTCTATACTATATTACGACATCATTTCTCCAGGGAAGTAGAATCAGTGTGGGAGTGGCTTGGTCAGTCACCCCACAGCAGTCTTGCCGAGAGGACACACACATGGTCCAGTCCCGGGAGAGATGGGGAGGACCAGGCCCAGCACTGGCCCAGCAGTTGTTTTGGGAAGTAAAATGTTTGTTGTGGGTTCTTCTCTCTCTGCTCAGGTCTGGTTCTCTGGGGACTGAGTCTCTTAAGATAATTCGGGGTTGAAATAGTGAGATTTGTGTGTGTACTGAGAAGTGAGAAATTGTTCCTTTCTGTTTGTAACTTGTGTGAGTGTATATTTGTACCTTCTTCTAGTTGTCTCTTTCTTTCTGTAAAAATACATGTATTTTTAGTATAAACGTGGCTTAAAGTTTTTTCCTTCCCCTCTCTTTTCCTCCCTTTCCTGGGTGTTGGAGGGGGAGGCTCTGACTCTGTGCTTGGAGGGTTGGCAGTTTGCCAGCTCAAACCAAGACACTGTCCAGGCCCAGTGAGGGGCCCCAGGGATACTCTGGCACCTGAGACGTGCAGAGAAACATCCTTCTTCCATAGGAAAGTAAAAACACCAGTAAACTATATATGTAAACTTTAGTGGTTATTCCAGTATTTTGTAACCAATACTTTGATTTAGAGAACAAATGTATTAACTGCAGTTTTTTGACACCACAGAGAAGCTTTCATGGTCAGGAGGATCAGTGCAGGGATGAAGTAAGGTACTTTCCCAGGATGGAAAAGGAGCACCCAGATGGATGAACCAACAATCCTGTGTCACTTTCCATCCCAGGCCTGAAGACATCGATCAATAATCTCCACCTGACAACAACATTCAACTTATATTTCCCTTTATTATATTGTAAAGATTTCCAGTCACTTTGCAAGCAAAAAGTCTGGGTCATGCAGAATTTGCAGAATAGCTGAAAACAATAAACAGAGTTTATGCTGCAATAAGTTTGCAAAATGGCACGGAATTGGACTTGTTATTAACTGGGAACATGATATGCTGAGTTAAATATTGGAAAATTCTCCCTTTCTGGAGAAAACTGAACTGACAGAATGAAATGTTGTGATGGAGCAATCTCCTCTTGAGTAATAGAGACTATGTGGTTATCTATGCCTGCAGCAAGAACAGATACAACATCTATCGGATCTGTCAGTTCACTATAGCTGATAACACAGAATACTAAAACTAAATACACTTATTGTAAAAACTGCTGATAATCACTGAGAGCTTGAGTCAGTACACAACAGCAGGCTTATCATAAAATTTTAATCCAGAAATCTGGCTGGTAAGTTCTTGTTAAACAAATAAGAGGGAATTCCCACAATCCGTTCCTGTGAATTAGTGTCTGCCATCCATACCACAAACATCAATGTAATATTCTCACTGCAGTAAACATTAAAAACTGCCTTTGAAGATGTCTTAAGATAAAACTACCGCAAACAACAGCTGTAAAAACTTCCCTTCTCAGATACTTTATTATTTACTTTATTCAGTTCTCCTGTTTTTCGGCAGTATGTAAAAGTTGTGAAAATCAAAAAGATATCACAAGTTGAAAGTACAAAGTCCCTATAATTTCATTGCCATGAGTATGATAGCGCAAAATTGTGAGGGTTTTTTTTTGAAGGTTATCATATGCATGGTTAGCATGGGAATGGAAGAAGTAGAAGGCTGTTAGCACTTGGGCAACTGGATTTGTTGCAGCTGTTTATGTCCAAAGATTTCCTGAAGAGCTGTTTTGTGGAGTGGGCCTTACTCAGGTGGCACAGATTTGCAGGTCTCTCTTACCAAAGATCAAAGAGTTCTGCTTTCCCTCTAGAACCCAAGTTAAGTGATTATGAACAAAATGGTCTTCAATTCTGAGTAGCAGAAAACTCCTAGAACAAATGACAAGCTGAAGCCTTACAAGCTGAAGCCTTGATCTCAGAGCAGAAATTAGACTCAGGTGTTATTTAAACACTTGCATTTGTTCACTGCTCTTCTGAGGGAAAAGAAAAACTGCAATGTTACATTTCATGACATACTTGACTTTTCACTACCATAATATGACTCAGTGTCCAAGAAGACCTTTTTCACATTAGAACTGCTAAAGTTAAGGTAGCCATTTCAAGGCTTCTGAAGGTTCTAGCCTTCTCATGGAGTACTTGAGGGACTATTCAAGAACAATAGAGGTCTTCTAAAGCTTGAAACTTGGAGTCAATTACCAAAACTGACTGCTTTCAGAATCACACTTCAACAATAAAGGTGAATGTCTTCATCTCCCATTCTGTTGCAGATTTTATATTTTAATGGATAGGAAATGTTAATACTTAGTTTATCAGATTTTGCATGTAAGATGTTACACAGATCAACTTGAGTTTTACGTTGCTAATACTATAACTATGTGCAAAGTATTTCTCATGATTTCATTGACAGATCAAAATGCTTATTTAAACAGCACCGGCTCAATTAGAGTCTGAAAAACATAGTGAGAAAATAAGAAAGGGGGAAATGTCTTTCACTAATACATTTGACATAAAAAATAAATTAAGAAAAGAAACATCAAAAAATAAATACAAAGTGATGGCTGCCTTTAGGTTATTAAGAGCCAAGATTCAAATTTTGAATTTTAGGTAATATTGTATATTAAAGTTGTGTAATCATTTCATTAAAATACACACAAATATTTACCCCTTCCTACCCTCCAAAAATTCAATTTTTTTTTTCCCAAGTATTAAACATGTTTGCTTCTTATCCTAAAGGTGAATGAAAGCAGTATTATAAGCTTTACAAGAAGAACTATGCTTAACACTTCCAAATCTAGATTGTTGTATATAATGGAGAACACCTAACTTCCCAAGTCATATTTAAATAAGTTTGGATTATGTGAATGCTTCTGAGTTTTAAGAGTAATTTTCCTTCAGGCTCTCAGCCCAGCCTCTCACATTTCAAGGAACCGAGTACGTCACTTTTTGAAATAAAAAAGGACACATGCACATAAAACTTCTCTCTGCTCAATGTTGAAGCCTACAGAACTGTACACTGTACAAAACTATTACCATTAAGTGGTTTTAAGTATCTGAAGGCATAGGAGCCTTAACAATGATATTCAGCAGTAAAATATGTTGATCTATTTAGAGGTAATAAAAGTAGAATACATTTTAAATACTGAAATTTTCTTTTCCAGCTCTCAAATTATATGTACACATGAAGAAGGTACTTCTCTCTGTAAACTATCCATAGATTTTCTGGCATCACCAGTTACTTCTTCTAATATTATTCAAAACCATAGCTGAGATATTAGGATCCACTATAACTGGGTATTTTCATTTGTGTTGCTTTGTTTTTGTTGGTTTGATTTATTTGGTTTTTTTCAGTCACAGGTATAAAGCATCTAACTTTCCCATTTGATGTGTCCAAACAAATAGGACTAACAACTAGTCCTCTGATGCTCTTCTGCAGAAACCTATTCCACAAGCCAGAGGTTGATTTTAACATTTTTGCTTGAAAAAGACTTCAGCCCTTTTCAGATCAAGGACAGAGCTCTGAAAATGTTACTGAAGACAGATAGCCATGTAAAACCAGCAAAGAGCCTTACCAATATATTAGATGGGTTTTGCCCAAGCTGCTATGCATCCTTACTGACTAGATTCAGAAAAACAAGGCAACACAAACACATACAAAACCCTTTTTATTGTCTCTCACAAAAGAAGCAATAAATGTAGATAAATAGACTTTAGTTTGAATGTTCAATTGCTTTTGTGCAGCAGGTACATGCTTTATTTATACTCACAACAGGTATCACGCCTGGTTGTTTTGCCTCAGTGCAATCCTACAAACATATATCAAACATGATACAGTTAGTCTGTAGCTATCTAATAGCACTCAGGAGGCATTCTAAAATTGTATCAAAGTTGATTTGTTCTGGTAGTTTGCAATCCCCTACAGGAATTCCCTTCCTTTCTGGGAAGAAACAATGCTCGGCGTAGCTAGTAGCATATCCACGTTCTTCAGCAAACCATTTTTCTCATAATGAAAGAAAAATCATAGCTAGTTCTATCAATTAGTATCAAAGCCACCTCCATCATGCTGTATTATTCTCCCATTACACTTTTTTACAAACTATCATTAGAAGTAGATTTTTTTAACATATCAAAATTCATATATCTTCACAGAAAATAGACATACACTCACAAGAACATATATTATGATAAAACAATTACCTTCATTCGCAGCTTCAGGTGGATTGTCTACTGAACATCTTTTCACAGAGCGAACAGTGGCCCTGATCAGTTGGTCTGTTGTGTCTTGTCACTCAAAAGACAGCATCTTCTGGCAGTAGAGTTCTGAAAAGCATTTTGGCTCTGTCCTTCCCTTTCTTACCCTTACCGTACTATGTCACAGTACCCCACCAAGCTTACAAGGTTGTTTCCTATTATACTGCACATTTCTACACATATAAAGTAAGAGTGAGGATCCCTGCTTCAGGCTGTTGTCCTGGTATTTAGACCTCAAAATTTTGACCCTTCCATGTATGCCATGTTTGTAGGCACATTTAAATACTAAAGCAATGAGAAAGAGTGGGTGGGAAAGAGAATAAAAGTTTCCCAAATGAACTCAAATGCTAAAATGCTAAGAACAAGATACATTTTCTACGTGCATCCAAGACAATTAGAAGTGTAAACAATTGAGCTCATTTGAAAAATCCTTCCAAGCTTTGGTATGTGTCTATCTTTTGGAGAGCAGAAGGGCCAGTGTTGATAAAGGTTTCCCTAAACTAAAGCCCATCCAGGCCCAGAATTCCAGTTCCCAATTTCCCTCTGCCTGGCTTCTGAGCTGCTGTTGCCTAAAATGTAAACACTACAGTTAAGCCATATTAAGAAGCATAGAACCAAACTTGGAAAAAAAAATACCAGTCTTGAAAAATAAGTTGCTGCTATAAAATATTTTCAAAATTGTTGATGGTTTGGTTGGAGGGGTGTTTTTACAGTAGTTTCACTACAAAACATTAGATTTCTTTTAAAAAACAGAACATCAAGACTGATGAATCTCCTTTGAGATGTGACTTCATGGCTATGCTAGGGATTTGCTTTACCTTCTGTTGAAGACTAAACCTTTCATAGGTCAGTATAAAAGATTTCTGCTACAAGAGTTTTAAGAAGCTATTTCAGGCCTCAGCCAAAATATATCATAAATCAAGAACTCTATCTGTCATTGCTTCTGAAATGAAGCTAATTTTACCAGCCAAAAATGATAAATAGGAGTGCTTGAGGTTAAATTTGTTAAACAGTCTCTAGACTTTGCAATCATTTTCAGCTCTTTTAAAACAGTTCTGATCTTAAATCAATGGACAATCTCATCTTGCTTTCTCTCCCACTACTTTCTTTTAAAATGACCTTTTATTTATTTCTGGACATTGTCCTGATACTTAGAACTCTCCTTAGCTCATCAAAATGAGTATCTCTTTATGTGCACTCTGCTTGTCTCTGCAAGGTATAGATGCTATTGAGGCATGTCCATGTGAGCAGAAATAATACAAATAATACAACCACAAAATGAAAAGGGAAAACCTAACTATAGGTTCTGTGTTCTTTCTCTGATCCAATCAGTAAAAGTAAAAAAAAAAAAAAAGTACACAAGTATATAGTTAAAGGCAGATAATTGGAATAGATTGAATGTAAAAAATTGCAGAAACGGGATGTCAGATATTAGCTAGACTAGAACACAAACAACAGACAACAATGGATCATAGCAATAATTATTCATTGTGACACAATGAATATGGGACACTGCAAATAATGTGTTTGATCATCTGTAATAAAAACACAGTGGATTTCTTTTATGCTTCATCCATAACTTTACGAATTTTTCCCTGATGTTTCACAAAAGACTTGGGTGACAAAAGGGTTGTGCTATTCACCCACAATCTAATTTAGAACATAAGAACTTCATACTGATGTCCAAGCACACATTTCTGCTGACTGACAGCATTACACGCAACGCAGTTCCATCCCTGTTCACCTCTGATATCCATATTTTGTCTTATTTTAATCAGAGTAACAATTTGCTCTAAAGCAATTAGAATTTTTCCNTATATAGTTAAAGGCAGATAATTGGAATAGATTGAATGTAAAAAATTGCAGAAACGGGATGTCAGATATTAGCTAGACTAGAACACAAACAACAGACAACCATGGATCATAGCAATAATTATTCATTGTGACACAATGAATATGGGACACTGCAAATAATGTGTTTGATCATCTGTAATAAAAACACAGTGGATTTCTTTTATGCTTCATCCATAACTTTATGAATTTTTCCCTGATGTTTCACAAAAGACTTGGGTTACAAAAGGATTGTGCTATTCACCCACAATCTAATTTAGAACATAAGAACTTCATACTGATGTCCAAGCACACATTTCTGCTGACTGACAGCATTACACGCAACGCAGTTCCATCCCTGTTCACCTCTGATATCCATATTTTGTCTTATTTTAATCAGAGTAACAATTTGCTCTAAAGCAATTAGAATTTTTCCTCCTAGTACATCTGTGTAATCCTTAGTTTTTCCTTTCTACAAGATAACATTCAGACAACTTCTTTTAAGATCACACAGGCTGCTATTTCCAAAAGCACTTTGCCCCTTTCATCCTTCCCACCTCAAGGAAGGTAGCTATTATTAACACCACCAAAATTATTCTATGGCACTGCAGCTGCCCATGGCCCTGGGAATGAGTGATCAGTGTTGTAGTGTTCATGTAACAGGGTGAAAGTGTTTGAAGCAGGAAGGTATCCTTGATATACTCAGGAGTATGCAACATGGGGACACGCTTACACTCCTGAAGAGGTCAAAGAAATTACTGAAGGCAGATACACATCACTCCCCGAAACACTAGCTCACCAGGAACATAAGTTGGCCAGGAAATACCCATCCTTCAAAGCAGGTGAATGTTAGTTCAGCACATTTCCCATATTGCTGACTTTGGTGGAATTTTTATCTACCTTCAAGACAAATTAAAGCTGACTGCAATACAGCAGAGCCCACAGCAGCTGACAGCAGTGAAAGCATTCTCCACCGGTGGCAGAACTGCCTTCATTGTATTCCTCTGCTACAGTTTGCTAGCAGAGGGAAACTGGGCAGTCTGTCTTGGGAAAGCCACCGTGTTTACTCTGAACGATGCAAGCAATGAATCACAGGCACCCTGTCAAGGAATCTTCTCAACCCCAGAATGCAGGAAGGAGATGAAAACCTGAGAATGAAAACCAAGTATACTGAAAACCAATACTCATGAGTCTTCGGATATATTATACCTACTTTAAGGATCCTTCTCCTTTCTTAAAAAAAGGCTTACAGATATGCCATGGGCAGATTCACAGCAACAGAAAGCTTTTTATGCCACACTGATCTTTGATTGCTTTTTTGCTGGCTTGCCTGCAGACAATTTCCACACACCCTGCCTGGGGGATGATAAGAAAGAGGATGCACACAGGTTTTTCTGTCATCTTACCCATGACCAGTGCTGGAGGCATGTACATAGTGCATGTGCACTTTTTGTTTCCCTTGACAGAAGTTTTTTTGACTGGAATTATATAAACACAGAGGATGACATCGCTATCTGCATCATATTCACTAGGAGTTTACTAGTGTCAGTGCTACAGAAAACAGTAATATTTCCATATTCTTCTCTGTTCTGAATGGTCTGTTTGAGAAAAAGAGGGGCATATCGTCTGAAGAGGACAACCCAAAATCTGCAGAAATTCCTCAGTATGTGTTCAGAGACAATTAATTAAGAGAAAAATAAAGTATCCTATTAAAAATGGGGATTTTGTAGCAGTCATTTCTGAAATACACAGGAAAAGGAAAAAGTTCTTCCATTGCTGACTCCTGGCTTCTTTATACTTTACTGCAACAGAAGTCCCAGAAAAAGAAATAATTCCAAGCTCAATGCTGCCATTGGAATTGTTGCCATAAAACAAATTTGCATGGAAAACATGACATACCTTCAGGAGGGCAGTATCACCTTTGGAAGTAGATCTGTTCAAACCACCTAGGATAGCTTCTAGCAAGAGAAACACAGCCACAAGAATGTGCAGAGCAGAGAGGTGAGGTTATCAGAGGAATACATGCATCTGCAAAAGAAGATAAGTAGATGACAGAAGTGTATACCTGAAGGTGCAAGGACAAAGAAGCAAGAAAGAAAACAAGAAATTAGAAAAAATTAGCTAAATATTTTCAAGGATTCCACATGGTAACATTGTAGAAAAAGACCTCTTTAGTGCAGCTTTTCCATACAATTAAAGGTGGGAGTCAACATGGAGATATTAGACAGGAGTTATGAAGCAATGACGTGGTTTGTGAAATTTCATGATCGAAGATTGCATGAGACAAATTGTTAAATTAAAATGTGCATAATACTATATGACATTTGAAAAACTTTGATGTACAGTAGCTCACATTTATACTCAGATCTACACAGAATGGAAAATTAGTTTTTTAACAAGAATCATATATTTTTGGAGATTTTATGGATTTTAATTAAAAAATAATTTAAAGCAACTGTGTTGCTCAAAGTACCATAACTCATCAGCGATAGGAGCAAGAACTTCATGGAGGTCTTTGGCAAAATGAACCACAACTCCTATGAGTAATTTAACTGCTATGTTAATGCATATGATAAAACACGTTGCACATACAAGGTAATGACAAATAACTTGTGAAACAGTTGATTCTTCCACTCATTGATCACAAGGTCTTAAATAAAAGAATTTACAGTTGGTTTAACTGTATACTAACATGTAATTTCTACTTGAAACTGTCAGAGTTGTCTACCCTGTACGTCAACATTACAAGTAAATATTAACCATTCTCTTAAAAATGCGTTTCAAATTTAACTATAAGTGATCATCTGAAAACTCACAATGACCTGGATCTCTGTCCAGATCAAAACTTACTACCCTTCAGTTCTGCAGAGCCTCAATAAATTACTTGAAAAATAGCAGTGAAATAATTCTTTGCACAAGCCCAACTATAAAAATATAAAACAAAATTTGCTTTTATTTGGCCAGCTGGCATGTATACTTTGTCTTTCTTAAGCCTACATGCATCCTTTTTTGCAGCCTGACTCACAGTAAGTCAACCAGTTTGTTTTTAATTTAGCTCTGTTGAGGATGAACTTGCCCAGATGTACTGAATTGCTGAAGTTCATACCATGCCTTGAATATTTTCTTTTAGGAGATTAATCTGGCTTTGGCCCAAAACAAAACAGGAACACAAATCATATGTAGTCACATACCAGCACTTAAGATGCTGCTGCTGAAAATCTTACAATGGAAAAATACTGTTGAACTTCAACATAAAGTTTTATTAGGAAACAAATGTGATAATTTTTAATGCAAACATCAGGGAAAGGGAAAAGGCTGTGCTGGATAGACTGCAGCAGTGGTCCATTAAATCTCCTCCACCGACCCACCCCTTCCAAATATGTGTAACATTGAACATTTCAGAAAGCACTGTCAGGAAAGCAAAATAAGACACCACAGACCACTGCAGAATGCTGTAGATATCAAAAGTATCGAACGGCACCTCAGAATCCCTAATGTGCAAGCTCTGGGTAACCTCTACAGACTCCCTGTTCATTCGCAGGTTTTCCTAGAGAATACGTTTTTGTTCTCTGAACCTCCAGTCAGAATCTTTCTATCAAGGTGAAACTATACTCTGTATCAGAGGTGTTAGCACAACCACTTGCAAAGGTCACTTGAAAGTGAGATTCCTTTTGGCTCTGTGCTCTAGACTGTCAGGGTCGCCCCAAAAGGCAGCAGTCATCTTATCCATCAACCACTACTGCAACCTGTTCTGCATCATCTGCCAACCTGCTGAACCTGCACTTTGCCCCAGTTGTCCAGGTCATTAATGAGAATGTTAAACAGGACTGGACCCAGTATTGTCCCCCAGGGCACAACGTAAGTGACCACCATCCAGCTGAGCTGATAACAACCACTGGAGACCAGCAGTTCAGCCAGTTTTCAATCCACCTGTTACTTCTTTAGTCCCTATTTCATCAGTAAAATGTGTTAAAAGTGTTAAAATCCTCTCTGCAAGTGAGATCGAATGATATCCACTGCTTTTCTCTGATTAGGAAAGCCAGTTTTCTTATTTTGGAAGGCTGCCACATAGGAAAATCACTATTTCCTCATTACTCATGATGACTAATCCAGATCACCAATTTCCCCTGAGAAATGGTTTCCAGGAGGATTTGCTCTATCAGCTTTCCAGGAATCAAGGCAACACTGACCAGCCTGCAGTTATTCAGATCCTCCTTCTGGTTCATCTTGAAGTGACATTTTCTTTCCTCCAGCACTCAGGAACCTCTCCTCGTTGTCATGACCTTTCAGAGATCATCTAGAATCACCATCTACATGTTGAATACATAAATAGACATATTAAAAAAATGCAGATTCTCTCATTCTCTGTATTTTGACAGCAATGTCAGTGGGTAATATGCAACTGTACAAAAGTTTTTAAAGTTGGTGAGATGAATATGACCTAGATCAGTCGCATTTCTTCATGTGTTTGAAAGTCCCTAGAATGCTACAGACACTGTAAGAAACAACTAATATTTCCACCACATCTGTACAGCAGTTTACAGATTTATGCCCTCCATTTTATATACCATTTGTGCATCCAAGAGTTTCTTTCTCTCTGCAAAATGAAACAGTAAAGAAAATCCTATATTCTTGTGACAGCAATAAATGAACAGAGGGAACTATCCTGCAGCTATTTTTTTTCTTGGAAGTGTTCACTTGACGTTTTCTGAACATAGGTCTACATATATTTTAATAGCAAAATACAGCTGTGTAAATGGAAGGACACAGTTACCCAGATATTTCAAAATATGTTTTGCCTGTGGAGCAAAGACAGAAACTACATCTATCTATCTATCTATCTATCTATCTATCTATCTATCTATCTATCTATCTATCTTTTAGATTTAGATATATATATATGCATGTGCATGACAAAAAAAAAAGATGTTTTACATAACCCATGAAAAAAGAAGTAGCAAAACTACTGATGAAAGAATTACTATCCCCATTGCCTGTGAGTTCTGAAAGGACTTTTGTAGGAAGTTTTACAAATGAAAAATGTTTCCATTTACCTTAAAATGCAATACTCTCCATGTGCAAAGCTGTAAGGGCCTTAAGAAACTTGCCCATTGGTAGATAAATATAGCCATTTCTACTTAGAAATGAGCTTTTTCTTTGAGACTATTTCAACAATAACTTATGTTCTGCTTATCTGTTCTGCTTCTCATAGGAACAGACATTTTAAAAACCAACTTGCATGAAATTCTTGGGTATCCAATAATTTATTTTTAAAATGTTATAAGATTCCTTTCTCCCCCTCCTATTTTTGTTTACTCCAGCTGTTCTTAAGGCAAGGAAAACAAAACAATTTACTATCATCAAGCTCTGCCTCTGGGGCTTCTGTTGGCACCAATGCCACTCCCTCCTAGCACATTTAGGAACTTAACCTGAAAAAGGGCAAGAGATTCTGCCTTTGAAACAGTGTCTTCCAAGAGCCACAAGCTGTTATTTGACTGCAGTTTTGGTAGTTCATATACTGTTCCTTTCTCATCCTTACAGAAAACAAAAAGGAGTGCTGGTGACATAAACAGTGGCTTATTCTAGACGAATCTATTCCAACTGAAAGACAGCACAGTATCACCTTCGTCTCAAGAAGCAGTGGTCTGTAGGTAAAGATCACAACCAGGGAGCTGGCATTTAACCAGAAAAAAGGAGTTTTTACAGACAAATTGAATGCACAGGTGCACACATAAGTGCCTGTTTGGACATCTGCCTCTACCCAAAAATGCTGACTAGACACAATATCGTAATTCCGCTTTGCTTTGGTGGTGTTCATAAACTGAGGGCAAGTGACATCATTTTCTCACAACATCTGAAAAACTAAAAACATTGAGAAAGTACTGGAAGCAGCCCTGTTGATCTTCTAGCAAGTTACAATGAAATACATTAAAAAAAAATAAGGAAAACAAATCAGTTCTTGACTGATGGAGCCTTACAAAACTGCTGTTTTCAAACCAACAGTAGAACCTCTTCTTTTTTAATAAGGACAATTGGCTTGGAGTGCTTTGTCAACGTGACAAACCTTTTCCACCACAAGAGAAGCATTTATTCAAATGCTAATGAAAGTGAATGTAATTTGTGGTGGTGCTGAATCAACTTTTCAAGTCTGTAATTTGCATTTGTATAAAACTGATCCTTTCAATATGAAATATATTAGAATAGGGTTTCGAGACTAAACAAATTGATATACTGTTTTTGCCATCCATTTAAAAGCATTTTCATTTCTTTATGCTAGGCAACTCTAGTAATACTGAGCAGCTTTTTATATTTACACATTTTCTGCAACTGGAAAGCAGATTATCAAGATTCATTAAAACAGTCTACAGCTCTTATATTAAACCATTGTATCAACTGGCTCAATTTTAAGATCTGAATCAATTGCTCATACAATTCTGCCAATGGAGGTTCATCTCTCAATTCACCAGAACTGACCAGGCCTTGTAGATCATACCTTTCAGCAATGTAACAGTCTCCTATAACCACTAGCAGGCATGCAGTTATTCTCCCACTTTTATTCCTCTAAGATAACCCCAAATCCAGAAAAGAATATAAAATAATATTGAAAATATTCTATTTTTTTATTATATAATCACTGTCATGTCTGAAATTAGATTACTGGATTCAGTTTTGGTCTTCCCAACTCAGATGGTGCATAACTGGAATGAGATGGATCCACAGAATGAGATATAAAGTTTCCATTTGAAGAGCAGGGAAAAATTTGAAGCTGTCATGTTGAGATGCAGGATGACAAAGCTACTTGGAAGAAAAAAAAGTCCCCTTTATAAAGGATATCCAGTGATATTGAGACCCCTAATAAGTTGGTTGTGCAAAGCAATCAACATACCAAACTGCTAAATGCATGACTATCCAATGAGTGTATCAGTTTTTACATTATAGAAGTTGCAAACATATGTCTTCATGGGAACCATAAAACTCAAAGTTGATTTTCAGGCAGGTCATTTCATATTTGCTTGCTGTAAGTGTTCTTTTATCTTTCTTTAAAAAATTCAGCTACCAAATAATGGACTGAATAAATATGGTTACTTCTATGGAATTTTGCACTACCTTCAGCTGCAGCTGAATTTGTCCATTTAAACAGAGGATCTGTGAGTAAGATACATTTAAAATTATCTCTGGCTTGGTGCTGACCAAGGTTTTAAAAAGCATGAAGGCTTCAGGTATAATGCTATCCACCATGGACACTACTTTAGCCAAGCATAGAACCTGACAAAATATTTCTATCCTCAACAACATAGAAATACTACCATTTGGGGAGCAGTTCAGTAAGGCTAAAGGAGAACATTTAGATAAAATGTTCCGTGTGTACTTTCCACAGGGTTTAATTACAGCACATCTTTGCATAGCAACAATAATCGCTATTAGGCCACATAAAATATAACTGTTGGAGAAGAATTTGGGTAACATACAAGGATGGTTTCTGAAAAGTTAGCATTTTCAGAGTACAAAACACAACACAAACCAGCAGTGCAGTAAGCCACTAGTTAATGGAGAGTCCACATAAACCCTGCAATGCTGCCACTAACTTCAGCATTCCATGCATCTCCTGCCCTATGCAGCAGTATGAATGATGGCAAAGAACAAGCAGGAAACTGAAAAACATCTAAGAAGCAAAAATAAAGCATCTTTTTCATTGAGTAACAGCTTGATACCCACACATAGCCCCACACGGACACATGTCCCACCCACCCTCACCCCCTCCATTGCTGGCACCTCTGACACAGCAGACCCATGACAGAATTTGTGTAGAGCACAGTGGGACCTACCCGTTTCCACAAAGTCTGAGGCTTAGATTTTCCATTCCATTAAAAATAGTTCCTCAAACTTATTAAAAAATACCTCTGCATTTTTGGAAAGTAGCCAGATTTTCTGTGCTATCAGGCAGTGCAATTATTGAGGAAATGCATAAGGAAGATGATCTGTGAGCTAATCAGCATCCAGTACTAGGAAAGCCAAGCTCAAGGCTCTCTTAATTTCCTTCCTTACTTTAAGCTCTCAGATAGAATAAAATTAAGCACCAAAGACAAAAAGGAAGAGACTTATGAGCAGTATGTAAGTTCAGCCTTAAAATGGACACAGTAGTGATGTTCTGTAATTCTGCTGTTGGCCTAGTAATTTATCAAAAGAAACTTCTCAAGATGCTCGGCATTTTCAGAAACTGCAAAAAAGACCTGTTCTTTCTATTTCTGCCTATATTCTGGATTTCCTGAAAAGCTGGGAGAGAAGGGGGAAGGAGAGAAGGGAGAGGGAAAAGAGGTGAAAGAAATACTACATCTGCTCTCAGGTGCAGTAAAGTCAGCTTTAATTTAGAAGCAGCAAACAACAAAAAAATTTGCATGAGCTTGTTAATTTGAAAAGTAAATCCTCTTTTAAAAATGTAGATTAGAAGAGAAATTGTGACATTAACCCTATTTCACAAATTTAGAATAACTTTCAAAAACCAATGAGAAAATAAGGCCATATGAATGCTTCACTATTAATGGTTCGCTGGAACAGCAGCTTTAGCATAATCACCAGTCCTTGTTACCAGCATAACAACTGTACACCTCTCAAATATAGGAAACATCACACAATCTTCACTGTTTCTTTTAAACAACAAATGAATTCTGTAACAAATTCTGGAAGTATGAGGAAAAGCACATACTTGGTATTTCTAATGAAATAAAATTAAAAGATGTTTAAAAAAAATCACCTGCTTAACTTTAGGTTAGTAAAATCCACCTTTGTATGCTTTTCTAAAAGACACTGAGGAGCAGTTGTAAATCAGCAGTATCTATTTATACAAACACACAATTTAATTAAGAAAAACATAGTTCTTACTGTAAGCCTTTTCCACTTCCATGGTTCTTGTACCTCATAAGTTCTTTCCTCCCTGCCTTTCCTCCTCATTCAAAGTCACTGAATGTGAATACAAAATAACTTCCCTCGGGTAACAGATGATGCTCTTTGTTGGGGTTATTTTAGTTTGTTTGAACTTTGAGCTTTGCATCATGCTGTTATAAATTTAAGAGTAGCCTGCAACTACTTTTTGTTGTTCTAAGAGATCATAATAAAGCTCATGTGCTTCACTAAGGACTTACCACTGTATCACTAAATTATCCAAGTGTTTTGTTGAGAATTGGTAAGAGGACAGGGGAAATACACAGATACCAGTCGTATGTAAGACCCTGTCAAATGCAATACACGCAATGAGTAAAGGACACTCAGCTGTCAATATCCCAAAGGGCACTATGCAACTGCCTGTATTACCAAAAGTGTCACTGCAACTTCTGTTTTGTGGGGTGTAAGTAACAAAACAATGAATACTTGTAAGACATTTGGGGAAAGCCGCAACTTGCAGTCAGTAAAACATTGCTTTGGCCATAATCTCCAAGACCTTCCAAGTGGCACTGAAAACTCTAAGTCTTATCTGAGAATGCATGTGATATAATAAGTGCTATTTCCAAACAAACTCTAGGCAACAGAAGGTAGTTAGACTTTTATCTTTACTATTGCAATACTAGTAGCTTTTTCTTTTAATAATAATTTTGACATTTGCATTGTCTTCATCATTTCCATGAAAGTTTTAAATTGGAGTAGTTTTGAAAAATAAACACTTCTGTTCTTCTTTATGTGCCAAAGATAAAAAAATGCAGTTTTTAATTACTGCAAGCCATCTCTCCCTATGNTTCACTGGAATGCTTCTTCTTTAAACATAAGATTTTTATTCTAACTGATCATCCTAATTTTTCTTTTCTTGTTTTTTACTTACCAATTAACTAATAATCACTAGACAACCATAGGACTTGGAGTAAGTGATGTGATTCTGATTATGTGGAAGTCAAAACAATATTCCCCCCAAAATAATGATTTGTCTAAAATATTCTCTCATACTTTGTTTTTATCCTCAAAGGTCTAAGAATGACAGGGAATCAAGAAGACAACATGGATGTTTAGAAGTTAGAAAAAGCAGATGGAAGACAGGAGGGATGTGAAGAGAAGCATGAATGACTTACACTTTTCCACCTATTTGTACACCAAGTGTCCCTCCTCAGAAAGAAGACCAGACGCTTCAATGATTTGCTTTCAACAACTTGATTTTTGCAGTGGATTGTCATGTAAGGGCAACTTTTTTCGAAACACTGTATTTTACTATGTCTTCAATTTAGCAAAATTAGTTTAGTAATCTGAGAAAGTATAGGCTAAGCAGCCAAATTCAGCCCAGCTGGCAAGTTTGCTCATAAATTATTGAACCACAAACATTTCAGAGACAGGAATGAAAACAATTTCAAAAGAATTATGCAGGTAAATATAATAGGGATAGCATAGAAGGTAGCAAACTTTGAGACATGATGCAATGATGCAATGAAAAAGCTAAGTATTAAAGAGAATTTTGGATCTGAAATTCTCCAGTGACCTTTCTGTACAACATAACTCCTTTTGGCAGTTACTGTCATTGTGCAAGCTGAAAAAATATAAGGAGTCTCAGGAAGTATCTAGGAAGTATTCAAATAAATCTTGGCAAGTCAGTAACATATTTGATGACACACAGATCAGTGAGTAACATATTTACTCTGCAGCTTCTTTATGTGTACATTATAGGAAAAAATACACGATATAATGTCAAGAAACAATTATGCTTGTACAAGTGCAGAAGTTTTTAATTTATACATTAAACCAATCTTAAAATGAAAGCATCAAGGCACTGAGATGGTCCATTACATAACACCTCTAAAAACCGATACACTCCAAAGGCCAGCCTAGTTTGCTGTCATTTAATAGGTTTCATGTTCCTGTTTAAAAGGTCAATAGAGAAGTTAACATTTGTGAGACTGTAGACAGCACTTTTGATAACAACTTTTAGTCAAAAGCATATGTGTGAAAAGTATTTTGTGCTACAAAGGCATAGGAAAAGCTAAATATTTAGCTCCAAACATCCTGTAAATAGCGTTTTTCTTCACGAAGCATGGCCAGGATTTTCATTGCTTCCAATCTGTCAGCTTCCATTTCCATGCTTAAAATGTCTACTACAGCATCACTTACACCATCAGCCATGTGCTTCTTATCTCTGAAAAACAAAAAGTAGAGGACAAATATGTGTAATACTATATTTCCCATTTATCAATAACTTCAGAGGCAGGATAATACTGGAAAAGAAGCATTACAGAAAAATCCCAACAAAAATACAGCTTTTATTTTGTACAGCAATATTCTGAGTTTTCATGTAACTGAGCATTGACAGTAACCAGGGTTTCACTCAATCAAACATTAAAAAGTTTTCAGCATGCTGTGATTTTTAAGTATAAAACGTTGTAACCATAGCTGAGCTGTCACAGAATTGATTTCTTTTAGAAAGAATTGGACCTGCCGAAGTATTTTTTATTATTATATCACTGTGCAGTTCTAATAGCAAAAAGAACAACAAAAAAAGCTATCAAAACCCTCACTTAATGACACTATTTTTAATATAAATAGCTGACATATATCTGCAGGAGAACATATCGATGTTGGGCCCTATATTCAAACAGTCTGTGCACTTATCAATAGATTTTCTAAAAATCTTGAACCTCCAGGTAAGTTAGCATCCACATATAAAATTTCCCAATGTAAAATCTATTGCTATTACAGAGTTTAGCATTCTGGAGCACCCAAACCTGGACCACAGCAGAAGACTGCTACTATCTCATAGCTATGCAGTTTCTCATCACGTGTATTCATAGTATCTCATTTTCTAAAGAGAAATCTATTAGCTTGAAACCTCCTATAATGTAATTGAATTAAAAAAAAAACAAAGAAAAATAAATAATAAGCGACTAAAATAATCAGTGGAATTGTATGGTTACGAGCTATACTTTCAAGATTGTATTGGAAAGCAATAGACACAGGGATGAAACTCTAGCTTTCCAGGGAGGCTCTTTCAGCATCATGTTGGTCCTTTCTTTCAGAGAGCTCTAAGTCTTTCTAAAGCCTCAAACTTCTGCTAACACTGCTCTCTTTCAGAGACAGTCCATTTCCACTCTACTCACCCACATATATAGAAGTAACCCCTCTCTTTCAGCAGGACTCTGGCAACTTCCTTGGCATGAAGCCTAATGATGTCTTGCACATACTTAGGTGGAGCTACTTCTGCAGGTGAAGAGTCTCTTGAGAAACAAACCTTAAGATGAGTTAATGTGCCATTTTCAAGAAAACATCTCAGCTCATCTCTGAAAAGTAATACAAACCTGTTAGCAATGGCTCAGAGGTAAGCATTCCCTCATGAATAGAAAATTAATATTAAATAGTGAACTTGCTTGAACAAATAGTCTCGATCCTGATGCCGACAACCAAAAAACAGCCATGTCTCTCCAAATTCCCAGTCTGCATTTTGTTCTCTAAGCTTCTGCCTAAAAAGACAAAAAAAATTCCAATCCTGTTTTATCAAGTACAGAATCTAAAACATCAATAACCTAATTCTCATTTAAAGTAGTACTTAAAAAAACCTCTGGATTGGCAGAAATGTGAAATGACTTCAGGTAAATCAAAGTCAAACCCTTTTTATTCGATTTTCTTGACTACTCACTTTTGGACCAGCTCAAAATCAATCAACTTCAAAATTTTTATTTTTTTGTCAACACTTTCATATTGGAATAGTCAAGACTGACACATCCAAACATCTCACAAAACACTTCTGACTGCTGAATAAGGAGATCACTACTTTTTATCCTTCAATGAAAGTCCTGTAAACCACCTGGGAAAAACTCAGCAATTTTAGCATGCTTTCCATTAAGCTGTAGAAATCTGCTAGATTTCATGAATAGCAATCTATTAACTATGACATCATCAGAAAAGCTATTCCATTTTCTTGAAATAATGGTGAAAGTATTACTTTAAAGGAGTTTTAGCTGCAACTTTCTAGCTGCATTTTGAGAGATTTAATTTATCCTTATAATAAAAGGCAAAATACTTCTGAGATAAAGGCATATTTGGGAATTAAAATTAAGGAGCAAGGATGGTATAAAATGATTTGGTTAAAGCATGGAGTTAGAAACATTGTGTCAAAACTTCACTTTTCTTTCAAAGAAAATGTTTCAAAAATAATTGTTACAGGACCCAAGAAACTCCATTATCTTGCTGGATTTAATGAGTCACCCAGAAATGGTATGTGTCAGTTACCTAAAAAATTTAGAACCATTCCTACCCAAATATTCCATTCTTCCAGTTCTTTATTTATTCAGAATGATCATGTTTTTACATATTCTTGGTGATGTGCTATCTGTCACTTTTTGAACAAACATCCTTTTGCCTTGCAAATTTATGCAGCTGGAGTTGAAGGGGCAAAATCAGGGATGTGCCTTCCCTCGCACACAAACTCCCAAACCCCAAGACTTCTGCTGAGTTGAGGGTTTACATGCCAAGCTCCTCATCTTAAAACATCAAAATGTAAAAGACAAAGAAATAGAGGAATGTGGGGGAAAACCTGACATTCATCATGCCAGGACTTTTTAATATAGATGCCACTTATGAAGGGAAGCAAACCAGTATTTATAAATACTACTATATTCTTACAGGACTTCCACCAGCAACACAGAGATAAAGGATTTAATTTCTTATTACTGTCTCTGTAATTACTCAATTTCTCATATATATATCTACTATGAATATTAAATACAGCCAGGTGGGAGTGTTTCACTCATTTGAAAAGCAAATAAATATACAAGCGATGCTTGTGTAAATTTAATAAGACTGTTTATTATCAGCATACTACCATTACAAAAAAAATTAACTGCACTTAGACTCAAAACCTGAGACTGTATTTCTCCTCAACATGACAAAAGGCTTCTTTCCAGGTAACAACTTGGTACATACCTATGTTGTAGGAAACCAATAAATGGTGAAATTCCTGTTCCTGGACCAACCATCATGAGTGGGACAGACGGGTCTGCAGGTAAGTGGAAAGTATTGTTTGGACGATGAAAAATAGATATCTAAAATTAAATTAGATAAAATATAATTGAAGAATTTTCTGAAGCAGTGAAAACACCGTGACATTTTCCAGAATCTTCAGGATATTTATGTAGCATATATATCCACAAACCCTTTCAAATCCTCAGCTTCAGATTTTATCTTTAATGCCACACAAACATTTAGAATAAAAGCTCACTTAAGTTTCTGGGAAAAAAAAAGGCTCTCACACCATATTTACAAACCTATTAATCCATCTGGAGGAAAACTGAGGAAAACCACACAGATATGAGTTTCTGAATATGGAAGTTGACTGCACCATAAATTTGGGGAGTACTGCTAAAAGATTCATGGAAAGTGTGGTGCTGGTACTGAAAGGGAATTAAAGCTAGTTTATTGCTATTATAGGCAACTCAACTTCTTGAGTTGTGGGCATCTAAAAAGAATCCACTGGAGGTCAGGATTTGTTTAAAGTGAATTGAAGCCCACTGATACTGCTCTTGCTTTCTTAATTTTCCCAGAAGTTTAAATGGTCTCCAAAAATGCATATGGGTGAGGGGAGGCAGGTAAGAGCTCAAGGATCTTGGAAAATCTTTTATATAATTCCACTAATGAACTGTAATTCTACTCTTCAGATCTGTGTCTGAAAGAAAGCCTAAATATAATTTTTATAGGAGCTCCACAACTATCCTATGAGATGTGGCCAACATAATATACAGAAAACATGAGTG
>VWZD01003176.1:1062-17171 GCA_013396695.1 Sakesphorus luctuosus
GAGGCTGGAGAAGGGAGTGGAGCACAAGTGCTGTGGGGAGAGGCTGAGGGAGCTGGGGGTGTTTGTGCTGGAGAAGAGGAGGCTGAGAGGTGACCTCAGCACTGTCTGGAAGTGCCTGAAGGGAAGTTGTGGCCAGGTGAGGGTTGGTCTCTTCTCCCAGGCACTCAGCAATAGGACAAGGGGGCACGGGGGGCTCAAGCTCTGCCAGGGCAAATTGAAGTTGGAGAGCAGAAAAAACTTCTTTGCAGAGAGAGTGCTCAGGGATTGGAATGGGCTGCCCAGAGAGGGGGTGGATTCCCCATCCCTGGAGGTTTTTCAGCTGAGCTTGGCCGTGGCACTGAGTGCCATGATCTGGTAAAGGGACTGGAGTTGGATCAAGGGTTGGACTTGATGATCTGGGAGGTCTTTTCCAACCCAATCCATTCTAGGATTCTATGGTTCTATTCTAAGGTGAGCCCGAGCCATCAGCCCCCAGAGCCACCTCCCTGTACGCTTTGGGCTCTGCTGGGCTGGGTTTCTCTGCCAAGGAGCCGTGGCAGGGCAGGCACTGAGGCTTGGGCTGCAGGTGGCAGCTGAGGGAAACTAAGCCATCCAACTTTTCCTTTCTCCTCTCGGGAAGGGGCAGAGGAGCTGCGAAGGGGCAGGAATGCGGCTCCCCAGCCCGGTCCCTGATGCGCTCGGGGGCGGAGGGTTGTCGGGCTGGCAGCGCTCCTGTCGCTGCTGCTTCACGCCCCTTACCTGGGCAATCTCCCTCGGCTCCTGGCACTGCAGGGCAGGGTTGTTCCTTTGATCCAGCCCGGGAGAGGGCGGGGGAATTGGGAGCGGGGAGATTAAAAAGCAGAGATAAAAAACTGAAGCAACGCCCGTGGTGCAGACGTGGCATCTCCGTGAGAGCAGGACCCGAGGGGCTGTGGCAGTGCCCGCGGTCTGTGCCCTCCTGGTGATGCTGCCCTCCATCCTGACCTCTGGAAGTGCCTTGGCACAGGCACAGGTCCCTGCTGCTGCCTCTGGGCTGGGCTGGCATCTCGCTCAAGGCTCTTCCCAGCTGTCCCTGAGGCGCTGCAGCCATCAGAGACATGGAATGCTTTGGGTGGGAAGGGACCTCAAGGGTCATTTATTCCAACCCTGTGCCAGGGGCAGGGGCATCAGGTTGCTCCAAGCTCTGTCCAGCCTGGCCCTGGACACTTCCAGGGATGGGGCAACCACAGCTGTGTGATGTGGATCCATCAGGAAGGCTCCATGGAGCGCTGCCAGGAGATATTGGCACATTGGGGCCACCTGGCTCCTTGCCCTCTTCCTTCAGAGGTGGCAATAAGGAGCCCTCCTTCCTTCTGGGCTCCCAGGGAGCTGCTGCACCACCCATGGTGCTCAAAGACCTTTATCACCCCGGGAGCATCGTGGTGCCAACCTTTTGGCCCCCCCATTTGCATGGAGGGTGTGAAGGCAGCAGAGCAGGTTGGGCCAGGGCAGGACCAGGAGCAGGAGAAGATGCAAATGGCAGTGGCAGAGCAAAGTCCTGCTGGCGCCAGTCTGGGACCTGTCCCAGCAGTGGTGGCTCCTCTGTCTGGGCTGGTGTAGCCATGGTGGGGTCTGGGCTCTGCCAGAGGTTTGTGGGGGCATCATAACGTGGATGGGCTGAGCTCCAAGTCTGTGCAGGACAGAAACATGGAGAGTATTTACAGGGATGGAGGGACAGGACACAGGGAATGGCTTCCCACTGTCAGAGGGCAGGGATAGGTGGGATATGGGGAAGGAATTGGTGTCTGGGAGGGTGGGCAGGCCCTGGCCCAGGCTGGGCAGAGAAGCTGTGGCTGCCCCTGGATCCCTGGGAGTGTCCAAGGCCAGGCTGGACAGGGCTTGGAGCAACCTGGGCTGGTGGGAGGTGTCCCTGCCCATGGCAGGGGTGGCACTGAGTGGGCTTTGAGGTCTCTTCCCACCCAAACCATTCCATGATTTTGGAGCCCCTCTGGGCTGGAGCCAGGCTGGGAGAGCTGGGGGGGTCACCTGGAGAAGAGAAGGCTCCAGGGACAGCTGAGAGCCCCTGGCAGGGCCTGAAGGGGCTCCAGGAGAGCGGCAGAGGGACTGGGGACAAGGCCTGGAGGGACAGGACACAGGGAATGGCTTCCACTGGAAAGGAAGAGATTTAGATGAGATATTGGGCAGGAATTGGTGTCTGGGAGGGTGGCCAGGCCATGGCACAGGTTGGGCAGAGAAGCTGTGGCTGCCCCTGGATACCTGGAATTGTCCAAGGCCAGGTTGGACAGGGCTTGGAGCAGCCTGGGCTGGTGGGAGGTGCCCATGGCAGGGGTGGCACGGTGATCTTTAAGGTCTGTTCCACCCCAAGCCAATCTGTGACTCCTCCATACTCCCAGTACTTTGCAGATATCCAGAAGTCCCAGCAGCTGGCAACAGCTGGAATTCCAAAGTCTTGGCTGGGAGCTGCAGGTGTCCCAGCCTGGGGGAGCAGCCACATCAAGGTGGGGTTTGAAACCCAGGTGGAAATGGAGAAGTTTGAGCTGAGAACTCACTGAGGGCCATTCCCACACTATTCCCCCAAGTTATCCAAGGTCGTTTTCAAGCAATATTATGGATGTTCTACCTCTTGCTTTCAGGTTGCCAAGGGCTAAAGTGTGGTGGCAATGACACTTGGTTTTCATCTCAAGGACTTGGAGCTGCAAAGTGACTTGGGGAAGCCTTTAAAGCCTCACTCTCAGCCAGCTTTCCTACAGACCAAACCTGCTCTGCCTTGTGCTGAACAACCAGCAGCAAAACCCACCTTTCTGTCAGGTTTCAACACATTTCTTATCATCCCGGGGAAGCTCATTAACCACTTTTTTAATGAAAGATTATATTGGTTGAATCTCTGACTAATTTTTCTGGTTGCTGGAGCTGGGTAATAAATAGTCTGTGTGCTTATCTCAGTGACAGATGGCTTTGGTGTTGTAAGAGATTGTATCTCTGGTTTGTGCTGGAGCTCTCCTGTCCCTGGGGGCATTCTGCAGAAAAAGAAAAAAAAAAAAGAAAAAAAAAGAAAAAAAAGAAAAAGAAAAAAAGAAAAAGAAAAAGAAAAAAAAGAGGAAGGTGTTTATCTCAATCAGGTTGTAATCCCTGCTCTAAAAAAACCAAAAAGGCAAAGCTGAACCAACTCTGAGGAGTCATTTCTGGCTCAGGGTTGAGCCCATGTGGGGGCAGAGCCAAGGGATGGTGGTGTTGGGTCCACAGGAACGTGTGTGCTCTGCTCCTGCTCCTGCTGAGGGTTCCAGAGTGGTGGCCTGGCAGGGACCTGCCACTCTGCTGGGGCTTTGGCACTGGGGATTTGTTGCTGGGTTGGATTTTTGAAGGAATTTTGGTTAAGTTGACCCCCCCGGAGGAGAGTGGCTTGTGTTCTGTATGACCTTGACCTTTACTCCCAAGCCTATGGACAACCCATGGCAAAGGCTGATGCTGGTTTTGTTCTACCAGAGTGGGACCATCTGCCCTGGGCTCTGTCCTGTTGGAATGGGGTGGGAAAACCAGGACTTGCCTGGGAAGGATTATGGGTGAGGCCACACAGGCATGACATGGGCAGAGTGATGGGACAAGGCAATGGTGTTAAGCTAAAAGAGGAGGGATTTGGACTGGATATTGGGAAGGAATTGGTGGCTGGGAGGGTGGGCAGGCCCTGGCACAGGGTGGGCAGAGAAGCTGTGACTGCCCCAGCCCTGGGAGTGTCCAAGGCCAGGTGGACAGGGCTTGGAGCACCCTGGGCTGGTGGGAGGTGTCCCTGCCCATGGATTCTGTTCCACTGGGTCATGTTTAAGGTCCCTTCCAACCCAAGCCAGTCCGTGACACCCTGCAAAGAACACTTTGGGTGGTACAATCTTTGTCTTTGCACTGAAGCAAACCAGAGCTTTGGGGGAGAGCTTTGGGGGGGAGCTTTGGGGGGGAGCTTTGGGGGAGAGCTTTGGGGGAGAGCTTTGGGGGAGAGCTTTGGGGGGGAGCTTTGGGGGAGAGCTTTGGGGGAGAGCTTTGGGGCCTCTCTGGGGGCCTCTCCTCTGAAAGGTTTTAGGCTTAACTTTGAAGTGACTTTTAGAAGTGGCAGTTTAAGGTTTTGTGTCACCAGCCAGCTTTGGGCTGTGGACCAGGAGAACCACAGTGGTGGAGCAACCCAGCTGCTCTTGAAGACCCCAGTGCCTCCCCCACCCCCAGCACTGGTGCACCAGTCCATAGGGGACCTGTTTCAACTCCCTCGCCTTGGATTTTGGGTCAGGCTGTCTCCAGTGCAGAGTGACTGGAACTGAGCCTGGACCTGCTGGCCCTTCTTCAGGACATGTTCCCTCTCCCACAGGTATGGCCAGGAATGTGCTCAGTCCTGGGTGGTTCACCCCCACTGTCCTTCTCCCTCAGGAACAGCTGGAAACTGGGGGAGTCCCTCACCTCCTCCTCTGCTCTGCTCTGCTCTGCTCTCCTCTCCTCGAATCTCCTCTCCTCGAATCTCCTCTCCTCGAATCTCCTCTCCTCGAATCTCCTCTCCTCGAATCTCCTCTCCTCGAATCTCCTCTCCTCGAATCTCCTCTCCTCGCATCTCCTCGAATCTCCTCTGCTCTCCTTTCCAGACACCTTTCCTGAGCTTTGCCTTGTTCACCTGAGCCCTGCCTGGACTTTGGGGTTCCTGCTCAGGTGGCTTTGCCAAACACCTCTTGGGTTTTTTGGGGTGGGATCTTTGCTTTGTGCCGTTCCCCAATTCATTCAATACAGGACCTAAACCAACACAAATAAATGAATATAAAAGACAAATAAATGAATATAAAACACAAATAAATGAATATAGAACACAAATAAACCAGCCCACCCCTTCTGGTTCTGGCACAGCAGAGCATGGTGGAAACAGACCTTCCAGGGACCTGATGTGGATTTTGGAAGAGGAGCAGGTGTGGCAGCAGGGAAGGGTTAAGTGAGAGGAGCCCCTGCAGCTCCCAGGTCCTCACCTGCAGGGTCTCATGCCACTGTTACTGCTCATTTTGATGATCCTGCCATGATGGAGAGGAGGAGGTGGGCCAAGGAGACTGGGAGAGGAAGAGGAAGGTGGAGAGATGAGACTCACTCCTGGATACTCAACTGGTTGTTTTCCCAGACCCATTTTACACTTGAGGAGAGGCTGTGGTGGCCAAATTGTTGTCAGCAAGGGCACAGTGACCTGGACTCCCCCTCCCCTTATGGACATGGGGTCAGCTGTGGAGATGTTACAGCCAGGATGGATCCTCTGGGACCTTCTCAGTGGACCAACAGTGGTGCTGCTGCTGCCAAGGAGTTGGACCGTTATTGACAAACGTCTAAGGAACATTTTCTTGACTCATAGGAAAGTACCTTGGGCTGTGTTTTGCTGTTTCACTCCTCTTTGTGTCTTCCAGGAGGTCTCTGACCTTTTGTCTCTGGTGAGACTCCATCAGGTCACAGCTTGCCGTGGTCTCAGAGGCTTTGGCCATCACGTGGTCCCATGATCAGCAATGAATGAGTCCTGGGCTGGCCTGGGCTGGAGGAGTCCTGCCCCTCCTGCAGGGAGCTCTTGTATGGGCAGGTCCTTCCCCTTGCCATGGACCAGGTGTTGGCCTGGTGCCACATCACCCACTCACAGGCAGTGCCAGGATCTGTCTTGTGCCTGTGACTGATCCAGTCATGGAAAATGGGCTGGGGGGACCATCAGAGATTATTCTGGTTCTTTTGGTGCCCCAAGGCAGGATCAGCTCAGCCTAATCCACCTCTGACAGACATCTCCCTAATCTTTCTCAGAAAAAAAAGGACAAGAACCATCCAGTGCTGGTGATTCCAGAACCTCCCAAGAAAATTCACTTCTCCTCCCTGCTGGAGAATTTCTCGCTGTGCTTAATCCAAATCTGTGTTTAATCCAAATCCCTTTTCCCTGGTGGAATTTGATCTCTGTCATCTTGTTCTGTCCTGGGAGGGTGTGAGGAGCAGCCTGGTGCAAGCCCAAGCTGGTGTGACCTGTGCAGAAACACTGGGGACACACAGCAAACCCCAGAGGTGACCCCTTTGAACCTCCAGGTTCTGGCAGGGATGGTTTGACTGTTCCAGAGTCGGTTTTCCCCCTTTTCCTGAAGTGAGAGATGCAGCAAGTGCTGAATGGAAGGAGCTCATCAGTTGGACCTCATGTTGGTGGAGGTTCTGTCTTCTCACCATTCCTGGGTACCAGGTGAGCTCACCCAGATCCCATTTCTGCCTGGGGGTAGCACTGAGGTAAATCCCACCTTGTTTGTTGGAAGGGGAGCAGAGAAGAGGACACAGAGCAGTGGCACTCACTGCTGGTCAGTGCCAGGGGGACAGAAGACATTTGCTCCCTGTCCTGCCTCTGCCCTCCCACCCTGCCCATCACATTCCCTCTTCCTCCCCTTTTCCCACTGGGAGGAAAGGCTGAGACAACTGGGGTTGTGCAGCCTGGAGAAAAGGAGCTCCAAAGGGTCCTAATTGTGGCTTTCCAGTAGCTGAAGGAGCCAAGGAGAAAGATGGAGGGAGACTGTTTAGAGGGGACTGGAGGGACAGGACACAGGGAATGGCTTCCCACTGCCAGAGGGCAGGGATGGATGGGATATTGGGAAGGAATTGGTGTCTGGGAGGGTGGGCAGGCCCTGGCCCAGGTTGGGCAGAGAAGCTGTGGCTGCCCCTGGATCCCTGGGAGTGTCCCAGGCCAGGTTGGACAGGGCTTGGAGCACCCTGGGCTGGTGGGAGGTGTCCCTGCCCATGGCAGGGGTGGCACTGGGGGGGCTTTAAGATCCCTCCCAACCCAACCCATTCCATGACTCTTTGTACTTGACAGGCTGTGGTCACTCAGAGGCAAAACACACACAATTCAGTGCCAGATCAATCTTTCCTCTGAATTTGAGGAGGTGGAATCTAGAGCAACCCTTTCTTTCCTTCTGGAATTGAAGCCAAGCCCAGCAATAACAAGTAGGAGTTTAATACTGAATTAATTGGTGTATCTGATGTCCATTAAGTGTCTGAACTTGGAGTCAAACATGGATTTACTGCAGCAGGAGGAGAACAGGAGTTGGCCTGTTTCTCCTTGTGTGTCTGCCTGAGTCCTCCAGCGAGACAGCTGAGGAGAAGCAGAGGTGTGATTTCATCCCAAGTGGCACTGACATTTCTGGCAGAGGCAAAAAGAAGCTCCTTCTGCAGAAATCATTGTACTCCTCTTTGTTTTTCCCCTCTCATCCCGTCCTCTCCCAGATGTGAAGGGTGGGGATCCAAAAATCTGCAAACAAGGGAAGATCTGCCTCTTTTCAGGGGGGGAAAAAAACCCTCAGAGAACTCTGAGGAGACTTTCCAAGAGCAGCCCCAACTTCTGGTGTGGACTAACCCCCCACAACGGTGTGTTTTGAGGTCGATCCCGAGCTCTCCTGAGACCAAATCTGTCTCATCCAATTAAGTCCTGCGGTGCAGACACGTGGAAAATCTCCCAGACCAAGTTTAGTTTGCATGGATGGCTTGGAAGGTGCCAGAAACATCCAGCTTATGAAACCAGAAGTCCATGAGTTCCTAGTCCATGTTCCAGACTGCCCCAAAACAGGAGGCTTGGGGAGTCTAATTCAGGAAAGGACTGAGCCTGTGCTTATTTTTAAACCTTCCCTTAATTCCTACTCACACATCTGGAAGAGCAAATGTGACACATTGAATAATTAACTGAGGACTCGAAGTTGGCAAGAAACCTCAGGGCTAAAAATAAGCCAGTGAGGATTGGGAATAAACGGGTGGAAATCAGAGTGTGCTCCCTGACAGGTCGTAAAGAAAAGAGGCAAGAGAAGAGGACCTGACAAGTGGCTCCCCCTGAAGAATTCCAGCAGAACTGTTTGCTCTGAGCACCAGGGACTGGCCTTGCAAGGCTCTGAAACATGAACTTGCTACCGGGCAGGGGGTGGCTGAACCTGAAATATAAAGTGTGGGGAAATACCCGGAGGTCGGTGCTTTAGAGGATTTACGATGTCTCTCCAGCACTAAATTACATATTTATACCATTAAAAATACATATTTATATCATTAAATGCATATTCATAAAGTTAAACTTCAAACAGGGTGGAAGTTGTAGCCTTTGCTGGTGTGATTTGGCTCTGGTGAGGTCTGGTGAAGGATTAATGGACCAGCTCTGCTAAAATGGAGGATTTATGTCCCAAATGATGGCAAACTGTTCCTTCCCTTTGGAAACCAGCAGGTCCACCACAGGCAGGAGCTGCTGAGGCCTCAGTACAACGTGGGATTGTTTTATCAATGGACAATCTGCCTTTTGTTATTATTATTATAATTTTTATTATTTTTTTTTAGGTAGCTCTGGAAATGCACCTTCCTGCTAAGGAGGAAGCAATTCCCAGTTTCTCTGCAGAGCCCTGGCTGTCTGGGGAGCCACTGAGTGGGAAAAGCAGCTGTTGAACTCTGCACATCAACACCACCCAACAGGTTAGGGCAGGAAGTGAAGAGGAATCCAATTGAAACCTTGGGGGGAATTTCGGGAGACAGAACATAATTAACTCAAATTAGGTTTTGGCCAGGATACAGGGGCTCTGCTGTTGTGAAATGCACATCTGGGATCTTGGGCAGTCAGGAGGCAGCTCATCAGCTGGTGTAAATGAGTCTGGCTCTCTGCTCCTCAGTGGGTGAAAATTGGTCTCCTTGGAAGGAGTACAATGCTCCAATTTGGAGCTCCAAGGCCTGGCGCAGGAGGTCAGGGAAGCGGCTTCCCACTCCTTGTCCCTCCAGTGCCTTTTAAAAGAGGAATACAAATATATATTTATAGAAAAGGTAAGGAGAAAATTCAGGGGAGAGGGAAAAAATCCCTGTAAATAACATGGAATACAAAAAAAACCCAAAAAACCAAAACCTCCAGCCCAGATTTCCACAATGTCATTCCTGAAGAGGGAGTTTCCTCCTCCTGCTCTGTGCTGTGGGTGTTGCTGTTCCTGCATAAAACAGGTCTGAGGTGGTGGAGGGGACATGGGGCACAAGGAGGATGAAGGTCCTGGTGTCCTGTTGTGACCCACAGCCCCAGGGAGACCTTCCCTCCCTCAGGAATGCCCTGACCGGTGGCCCCTTCACATGTGAACCCCCACCTGAACCAGACCCCTGGTGTTTCATGTGGATCTGCAGGGCCATCCCCTGCCTGGGTGTGTAGCCCAGCGTGGACCAGGGTCTTGCAGAGATGAAGGGCCCAAACAGCTCCAAGAAGTCACCAAACCTTAGAAACAGGGGCAGGAGGGGAGTGTGGAGATCACTCCCCTCCTTGCCCCGGGGCAGGATGAGCTCCATCAATGCCATCCCCCAGAGATCTTGTCTAAATGGTTCCTGGAAACCTCCTCTGATGGCCACTCTACCCCTTCCTGGCAATCCATTCTGTGCCTTATCTGTGTTTCTCCTGATGTCTCCCATCCATCTCCCCTGTTGAAATCTCAATCCCCCACTCCTCATCCCAAGGAGGGAGCAGTGATTGGATTATCCTCTTCCTCAGGGATTCTAATCATTCCCCAGGGCCTCCCTGGACAAACCACCCCTGGACAAACCTCCACCATGTTTGCTGGGCTAACCTAACCCTCTTCCCCTCCACCAGGATTCTCCTCTGCTGGTCCTGGTCATCTCCTGGCACACTCTGAGGTTCTTCCAGATTGGAATTCCAGCTGAGGTTCTTCCAAGTTGGAATTTCATTTTGAGGTTCTTCCAGGTTGGAATTTGAGGTTCTTCCAGGTTAGAATTTCATTTTGAGGTTCTTCCAGGTTGGAATTCCAGTTGCCTCCCACATGCTGGAAGTCCATTGCCACATCACTGCCACGTGTGTGGGCAGAAATCACTGTCTCCTGCCCCACTTCATCATCCCCCTGCCCTCTTTTCACCTCCTCCTGCCCTTTCCACCCCTCCTGCCCCAGGGCAGCGTCCCAGGAGCTCCTCACTCCCTGTTTCCTTTGGACCTGCTGTTCTGGTTCCTCCTGGGGAGGGTTATCATTGACCTTCTTGTCGGGCTGAGCCACCAGGGTAATTTTCAGAGGCTCAAAAAGCCCCAGGAGGCTGAGATAAATATCAGGGTAACTCATTCAGGGTGTGGGTGGGTGGGAGGAGGTCCAGGGCTCCTGCCTTAGTCTCGGCTCCTTGGCCCCTGTGAGTCACACTCTGCCTCTGCTGAGAGGTCAAATTAGGCAGGAATTTAAATCTAGGCTGGGCTGGGCATTGGCAAGGCTGTCAAAGCCAGGTTTAGGAACTGGACATCTGATGCCTGTGTGGATCAGGACTTGCAAAGCTTTCTCCAGGTAAACCTGGCCAAGAGGAAGGAAATAAGCAGCAACCACCAAGGACTGACCAAACCCATTCCAGAATCATCCCCAGCCCCATCCTGCTGTGCTGGAGGTGGAACTTTGGCCTCCTATACCAAAGTCCCTCTTACGTCATGGGATGTTGGAGCTCCTGAGTTGATCCCAGGGCTGGAACAGCTTTTCTATGGAGCCAGGCTGGGAGAGCTGGGGGGGTCACCTGGAGAAGAGAAGGCTCCAGGGACACCTGAGAGCCCCTGGCAGGGCCTGAAGGGGCTCCAGGAGAGCTGGAGAGGGACTGGGGACAAGGCCTGGAGGGACAGGACCCAGGGAATGGCTTCCCACTGCCAGAGGGCAGGGCTGGATGGCAGGACATGGGCTGAAGCTGCACCAGGGGAGGGGCAGGTTGGACAGGAGGAAGAATTTCCTCCCACCAAGGGGGGTTGGGCATTGGAAGGGGCTGCCCAGGGAGGTGGTGGAGTCCCATCCCTGGAGGTGTCCAAGGAAAGGCTGGAGGTGGCACTTGGTGCCATGGGCTGGTCTCCAAGGTTGTGTTTGGCCACAGGTTGGACTCGATGATCTTGGAGGTCTTTTTCAATCCAAATAATCCTGTGAGATGGAAGATTAAAGAGAAATCCTTGTCTGGGAGGATGGGCAGGCCCTGGCACAGGTTGGGCAGAGAAGCTGTGGCTGCCCCATCCCTGGGAGTGTCCCAGGCCAGGTTGGACAGGGCTTGGAGCACCCTGGGCTGGTGGGAGGTGTCCCTGCCCATGGCAGGGGATGGAATGAGATGCTCTTTAATGTCCCTTCCAACCCAAACCACTCTGTGATTCTGTGGTGAGACCCGTGTGGCCAACAAGAACCCCAGTGAAGAAGCATCACTTTATCTCCTATTCAAGCACTGACTTCAGTCTCCATCCTTCACAGGGGTCTCACATCCTTCCTCTGCCCATCTCCCCTGGATTTCTTCTCCTGAACATCACAGTGACCCTCCTTGGCTGATTCTGGAGCAGCATCTGTGGACGAGGTGGAAAAACGAAGAATTTGGCCACTTGTGCAATTGTTTAAAGTGCCCATGAGGGCTTGGCAGGGGGAGGTGTGTTATTTCTGGCTGGGCTCCAGCTTTGCTGACCCCACTGCAGCCTGGAAAAGAGAAACCCCAAGTCCAAACAGCAAAACCCAAACCACCCCTGGCTGCAGTTTGGGTCAGGTACAACATTTTTTTGGTGCTGCCACACAGGGTTGATTAAAAGGGGTGGGTGAGGTGATTATCCAGGTGTTAATGATGTGGGTGAATGGCCAGCCCTAGATAACAATCTGGGGGCTCTGTGTGGATGGGGGGACTGAGGAGCTGCTGCTTTGCCCAAGTGTTTGGACCTGAACATCACCCAACTGTTTGTAACCAGCTTCGTGATCAAAGGTGCTACACAAACAGGAGTTATTAATAATCATAATTATTGGCTGCTGAAAATTGGTGCTGGGTATTTTGCCATTAAAAAAATAAAAGAAGAGGGCTTGAGCACTTTCAACTTTTGCCCGGGAATATTATGTTCATTTATAAAGCAGTATTAATGAGTTGCCTAAAGGAGCCTGTAATTTGGGTTGTTGCTGGGGATATTATCTTGCCGTTAAACAGTTCACAAACTCGAAGGGGAGCGTTTTCAGGAGCTGAAGCCTAATCACAGTTTATAATACCTGACATTCACATTCCCCTTCTCCTTCCAGTGGATCCTAAATCACTTTGCAGACTGTAAATGGAGGGGGGGAGGCTGCTCGGCTCCCGTTTCAACACGGTCATCTCTGGGGTGGGACTGCGAGTCCTTCCTGTGCCAACCCTGTTGAGCAAGAGCTTGTTGAGGAGGTGAAGTCATAGGATCACAGGCGTTAGGGCTGGGAAAAAACTCATTAAGTAATTTACTCCATCCCTCTTACCCCTACGTGCTCGTTCCTCTGTCCTGTACTTTGTCCAGACTAGTTTTTAAACATCCCAGGGGAGGTGAAGGAACATCTCCAAGCGAAACTGCAGAAGCAAGCGGGAGTAGACGGAGGAGCTGAAGCCCAGCCAGGAGCAGGAATGTTCCTCTTGCAGAAAAAAAAAAGGAAAAAAGTGCCACGGCATCTCCAGGTTTGGAAGGAGCAGCTCTGCCTCCTCCAGCCAGAGTTTTAGGGTCACAAAGCCATGAAATTCTTCAGGTTGGAAAACACCTCTAAGATCACGTCCAACCAACAGCCCCTCGGTTTGATCCAAGTGCCCTCCTCAGGCCACATTCCCTGCTCTCTGCCCATCACTTTTGAGTGTGGATGCAGCACTGCCTGGGCAGTGGGTGGGCACAGGCTGCAGGCAGGTGATGCCCCTCGGGAATTGCATCCCTGCAGTGGCAGACAGGGGTTGGGAAGGAGCGTGAGGTGCTGCCACAAAGGTCACCCCAGGTTGGGAGGGCAGGGCTGGCCCTGGAGAGCCACAGTGGGGAGGGAAAGACTCACCCCACAGGAAACTGTGGACGTGCTGGGCTTGGAATCACCTCAGCCAGGGCTGGAAAAGTGGAGTCAGGGACAGCCAAGTGTCCTGGAGGTGGAGGAGCCACCGTGGAGTTCGGGATGAGCCACACAAAGGACAGGCTGGTGGGGAAAGGGAACCTTTGCCAGTGTCTGTCCCATGCAGAGCTGCTGCCCCTGACAGGCCTGTGGGGTGGCACAGGGGCAGCAAACCCAAGGGGCTGCTGCTTACTCAGCCCCACTCCTGAGCCCCAGACTCCCTGGAGAAAAGCTCCAGATTCCCTGGAGAAAAGCCCCAGATTCCCTGCAGAAAAGCTCCAGATTCCCTGGAGAAAAGCCCCAGATTCCCTGGAGAAAAGCCCCAGCCAGACCCTTTTGCTGGACAAATCCCCACGTTCTCCCCAAACCCTTTGTTGCCCTGGCACTGTTTACTCAAGGAAACCCCAATTTTTGACCCTGGCACAAGCAAGTCCCTCAGGCTCCATCTCTGTGGTGCCAGCCCTGGGCATGGGAGCTCCCTTGGTGCCACGTCCCGGAGGTGCAGGAGGGAACCAGCTGGAGAATTCCAGTTGTTTGGAAAAGTTCTGCCCTGCTCAGACACACCTCCCTGGGGCATGCCCAACCTTCCTTCCCACCTGGGGATGGTTCACACACAACGCCTGGCACTGCCCAGCTCCAGTTTGCCACCCAATTGCGGCACTCGCCGCGCATTCCCCTCGCGCCGCTTTGATGTTGGGTGACCTCACGGCACTTAATGATGGGACACAGCCCAGGAGAACATCCTGCCCCTGTGGGAGCAGCTCCCACCACCACAGCAGCTCCTGGATTGCTCCACACACAAGGTGTAGCATTTACATATTTACATCTGTGTGCCTTTTGTTGGGTTTTTCCTTTCTTCTCCCCACAGCAGATGGAGTTGTTTGGAGCGTCATTCCTCAGGGTTCTTAATTAAAGCACCCTTGCTAATTATATCAGGGGACACTCCTTAAGCAATTAGAAGCTGGAGAGCAAGGACTCTCCCTCCCCTGGCTGCTCCCAAAGGCTTGGGAGATGTACAGCAGCATTTTTGGGGGATTGGGGAACTTTTTCCTCTTGAAGTTTGGGTGCAATGGCTAAAAACATTTTTTATTCTATATTTCATATTTCTTAGTGAGAGATCAAAGCTAATCCTGTGCCTTCCCCTTTCCTGGGAGCAGCCAGGCAGGAGGCCAGGAAGGGCAGGAGACCAGGAAGGGCAGAGGACATCCAGTGATTTGGGGTCTGTCCATTGACCTTCAGTGGGGCCATCGACTTCTCTCCATTGATTTTAGTGGGTCCATCAACTCCTTTCCATTGACTTTTAGTGGGTCCATCAACTTCTCTCCATTGACTTTCAATCTTTCCATCAACTTTCCTTCTGTCCACCACCCCGAGACCTTGAGGCAAAGCTTTGGAGGCTGAGATGGTGCTCTGTGCCCTCCTTGGAGCCCCTGGAAGCCGAGGAGCTGGTGGTGAGGACCAACAAACCACTCCATCTGTGGGAAATGTTGTGCTCCAGCCAGAGGGACCCAGCTGGGGCCAAGGCAGGTTGTGTTCCACATTGTCTGGGAGCTCCCAGAAGGGCCCTGCACTGGAGATCTAAAGAGCTCAGAGATTCCCATCTTTACATCTCCCTGTTCCTCACTCCCTGGAGGAAGGGAAGTGCAAGTCCCATGTCAGGTGACCCTGAGTCACTGAGGAACAGTGACTGACCCCAGGTCACGGCTCAGAAGGGCTCCCAGGATGACAAGGACAGGATGGAGACACCCTGAGCCCCCACCCCCAGGTTATGGGTTCAAAACAACTCCCAGGATGACAAGGACAGGATGGAGACACCCTGAGCCCCCACCCCCAGGTCATGGGTTCAAAACACCTCTCAAGGACAGGATGGAGACACCCTGAGCCCCCACCCCCAGGTCATGGGTTCAAAAGGACTCCCAAGATGACAAGGACAGGATGGAGACACCTTGAGCCCTCAGGTCATGGGTTCAAACATCTCCCAAGTACAGGATGGAGACACCCTGAACCCCCACGGGGCTGCCTCACCTGGTTTCCTCCCCTCCTGACCCCCATCTGACCCACAGGAGCTCAGAGTCACCTCTGCCAACCCCCCAGCTCTGCCTGGAGCTCTGCCTGGAGCTCTGCCTGGAGCTCTGACCTTGTGCAATCCCACGAACAGCCAGTGCAGCCAGTTTTGCACCCAGATCCCACCCAGATCCTGCTGCTGTCCCCAAACCAGGCAGGAAGGAGCCTGCTCAAAGGGTCTGAGGCCTCCCTGGCACTCTGGGGTAGGAGAACCCCCTGAAGGTGGTGGGTTTGCTTCCAGGCAGCCCTCCCAGAGCAGTCAGAGCTGCCACTCAGGCTGGAGAACCCTTGGAGAGGGTTTCAATCCACTGCCTTATCCTCCTGAGAGAACAGGACCAGGCTGGATGGGGCTGGGCTGGTGGAAAGTGTCCCTGTCCGTGAGATGACCTTTAAAGTCCCTTCCAACCCAAATCATTCTGTGATGTTGTTGTTAGGAAGGATATTAATTTAAATCATATTCATTTAAATGCTCCTCCTGCCTCTGCACCCCAGAGGTGCCACAGAGCAGCAAATAATGAAAGATCTGGGAGATGAAAGGGGAGGAATTGTCAGGAGGACTCTGTGACCTCCCTGGATGGTGACGCCAGGGCTCCTTCCAGGGTGAGGGAGCCAACCCTTGGCTCAGCTGGGAGCTGGGATGGGGCATCCCCTCCACTTCCTCCTGCCCTCTCTTCCCAAAAGTGTTTCTGGGTGCTGGAAGGGTCCTTTAGTCCTGAGGAGTGAGACCCATCCTCTCCCTCAGGTTGGTCCTTTTAGGGCCACCCCTGTCCAGGTTTTGGGTCTTTTGCTTTTCTTTTCCCCATGGAAAGGGCTGGGGAGCCTTGGGATGGAGTTTGCCTTCCACCCTCATGCTGAGGGCAGGAGTGTTGCAGCTCCGGGTTGGGAATCCTTCATTTTTTGCTGGGATAACCCTTTGCTCTGTGGGAGAACTGGGAATTCGGTTCCAGGAACATCCTGTGTATATTGGAAATGAATTTTTGTTTATTAATGTTTAGAAATTAAATCTTCTCTGATCAAACACTGGAACAGGAGAGGGACTCACTCCTCACCTGTGGGGGAAGGGAAGTTTTATTGTGATGTGGTGGCTGTAAATCAACGTTAAGTTAAACAAAATGATATAAATAAAAGAACAGAATAAAATTCTCCCACTATTATATCATGTACAGTAGAGAGTTGTAGACTTACAGGGAGGAAAAAGTGAGGTGGGGACAGAAAATCCTAGAATGGATTGGG
>VWZD01003177.1:10622-20713 GCA_013396695.1 Sakesphorus luctuosus
GCCCGGAGTGTGCCCAGTGTGTGCCCACAGTGTGCCTGGAGTGTCCCCAGTGTGTGCCCCCAGTGTGTGCCCACAGTGTGCCCGGAGTGTCCCCAGTGTGTGCCCAGAGTGTGCCCACAGAGTGTGTCCCCAGTGTGCACCCAGTGTGTGCCCATTGTGTGCCCAGAGTGTGTGCCCAGTGTGTGAGTGTGCCCGGAGTGTGCCCAGAGTGTGCCCAGAGTGTGCGTGTCCACAGTGTGCCCGGAGTGTGTCCACAGTGTGTGCCCTGAGTGTGCCCCGTGTGTGCCCAGAGTGTGCCAGTGTGTGCCCAGTGTGTGCCCAGAGTGTGCCCAGAGTGTGCAAAGTGTGCCCCCAGAGTGTGCCCAGAGTGTGCTCAGTGTGCCCAGAAACTGCCCAAAGTGTGCCCAGAGTGTGCTCAGTGTGCCCAGAAACTGCCCAAAGTGTGCCCAGAGTGTGCCCTGGGGAGGGGAAATGGCCAATCCAGCAGTAAACCAAAGAATAGCGAGGGAAGAGAAAAGCAAAAGGAGAGGAGCAAACTGGACTCTTTCCATTCAGTTCTGCTCTTTGAAAAGTGAGACTTTGCTGCCAGAAAAGGTAAGAGCTTCTGCCACAGGTCTGTCAACTCCCAAACCGATCAGAAATCGTCACATTTCAATTTCTGGCTCAGCATCACTTGTACAGAGTAAATCTCAGTGCATTTCATGGCACCCAAAGCCAATCCATGGTCCTGCTCTGCCCTCAGTGCCTGTCCCAAGCCCTCCCTTGGTAACTGGTTTCTGTGGCTGTTCTTGTTTCAGACCATTCTCCACCCTCTCTGTGTGAAATATCCCCCCTCAACCACGTACAGGAGGTGCTTTCTGACTGAGCTCATCAAAAAGGTACTGTTTGCTTTTCACTCTTTTTTCCCCCCATGCAAATATCTCATGTACTAACAATATTCAGTGTAACTATTATGTCCAACAATGTATTAAATGGGACTTAATGTGCAAGTGTTTTCTGTTTCATGACAACATGATGCCCAGAGCTGCCCTGTTCTTCCCTCAGCACGAATCCACAGCAGCTGAGCCTCTGGATGAACTGTATGACACACTGGCAGATGTTTTAAAAGACGAAGAATCTACTCAGTGTTACAAAAACTACTTCCTGGTAAGCATTGATGCAGCACTGTTCTAAATCACATTGAATTGTGTGAACTAAGCAATATCTGGCTTTAAAAGTAACCCTCCAGAAGCCTGGAGTGCTTCCTGCCTGTTTCCTGGTGCTAATACTGATTGTGAAGGCAAACCTGCTGTCTGTGCTGATCCATGTTTGCCTTCTCACGTGTCCTGCAGCCCACAGGAGACTGTGTGACCCTTTCTGAGAGCACAGCCATGGTCTCTGGAGGCACCACGGGGCTCATCACGTGGGACGCTGCTCTGCACCTCGCTGAGTGGGCAGTGGGGAACCCTGAGGTGTTCAGTGACAGGTGAGGGCACAGCACAGACTGAAAGGTGGAAAAATCCACACAGAATCAAAGAATCATGGCATGGTTTGGGTTGGAAGGGACCTTAAACCTTATCCTGTTGCACCCCCTGCCATGGACAGGGACACCTTCCACAAGCCCAGGTTGCTCCAAGCCCTGTCCAACCTGGCCTTGGACACTTCCAAGGGTGAGGCAGCCACAGCTTCTCTGGGCAACCTGTGCCAGGGCCTGCCCACCCTCACAGGGAACAATTCCTTCCCAATATCCCATCTAACCCTGCCCTCTGGCAGTGGGAAGCCATTCCCTGTGTCCGGTCCCTCCATCCCTTGTCCCAAGTCCCTCTCCAGCTCTCCTGGAGCCCCTTTAGGCACTGGAAGGGGCTCTCAGGTCTCCCTGGAGCCTTCTCTTCTCCAGGTGAGCCCCCCCAGCACTCCCAGCCTGGCTCCAGAGCAGAGGGGCTCCAGCCTGCTCTTACTCGGAGCTCCACGACTGTAGTTTAGTAATAGGCAATATTTATAATATTAGTAATATTTAAAAATAGGCAATACATACCCAAAATAAGTGAAATCACACCCTTTGCTGCTGGGTAAGGTGAGTGCTGCTCCTGTCTGTTCTACAAGTCAAACTGTGACCCAGGACAGGATGTTGTAGTTCTGTCAAGGCAGGGTTTAAGATAAAACCCTTGTCCTGTGCAGGCTGATCTGCTCTGAAATTCAGCTGTTCAGTTTTTAGTAATTTAACTAAAGCACTTCACTCTGTGCTGGGATTCATCTCACCACTGCCAGAGGATGGATGGGCAGGTCTGATCACACTCTGTCAAACAGTTAAGACAAACAAGCACTTTTGAGGAAAGATAATTTAAAACACTGACTCAAAAAGGAACTGTGCTGCCCAGTGTCTCTCTCCCCTGACTATGAACAGAAGCAGTTCAGGGGGACATGACTGTGCTGCAAATGGCTAAAACCAGGGGAATGTCTCATCCCCATGCTGGGAATGCTTTGTACCATATGCAAAGGCAGCATTTCAAGTAATTAATTTATGCTGACCTGCAGCATTTCCCAGCTCTCCAGTTGTTTGAGACAAAGGTTAGATTGTAAATGGCTTACTCAAAAGTTACTGAAATTATCTGGAACTGGTTTTACCTTTTATTGTACTTTGAATGATTTCCAACTCAACATAGAGCCCTGACAGTAATTCTTTTACTCTGTTATCCTTCAGGACAGTCTTGGAATTGGGAAGTGGGATTGGCTTCACTGGAATTGCCATCTGTAAGACCTGCCAACCCAAGACATATGTATTTAGTGACTGCCACCCCCGTGTTCTCAGACAGCTGGCAGAGAACATCCAGCTGAATGGCTTTGTCCCAGAGCCTGGAGCGACCTGGGGCATCCAAACAGAGCCCCAAGGGCAGGAGGTGGAGGCAAAGAACTGCCAAAAACCAAAACTGGTCGTTGCAGAACTTGACTGGGGCTCAGTGACAGAAAAGCAGCTGGAGGGTCTCCAACCTGACATCGTCATCGCAGCAGGTACTTCGTCCTCACGCCGGTGCCTCACTGGGTGGGACCCTGGGCAGGGTGGAGAGAAAGGTGTGCAGGACTCTCAGTCCTGGCAGGCTCTCAAGGGACGACATGGTAAAAAAAACCCAACACAAACCCTTTTTGGACTTACTCATGTAGAAATCTGGAGGGAGTTTATAAAAACTCTAATCATGGAAAATCCAGGGATAGTAAAATGCCTCAGCTGTGGCTGCAGGGTTTTACTCCCTGAGCTGGAGCTTTTCAAAGCAAAAATTCCCTGAGAATCCAGGTGAGAAAATGACTTTGTCATCCAAGGTATCACAAGATGTGAGTGTGAGTTCTGTTAAGATGAAGCCACCCAAAGCCAACATCACTGTTCAGGGCCCAAACCAGCCCAAGCTGGGCTCTGAGGACAAGAACTAAAGGGGATTTAGCTCTGCTAGTTGCTGTTACTCATTACTGCAGGATGTGCCCTGATGGTGTTGGATCACAAGTGTCAGTAATACAGACACCTCAGTGTCAGCATTTCACACCCCTTGGTGCTCACTCAATCTCCCATCACTATTTCTGCTCTCCAGGAAATGACTCAGGATGAAAATTGCTACAAATCCTTTGCCATCAGCCTCTAAAACACCCCCTTTTACCAAGGCAGGTTTGCTTTGCCAAGGACAGTGGTAACAGCACCAGCACTCTGTGTTCCTGCTGTGGGCTTCAGTAAAATATCTGACAATCCAGTTACACAAAGGAACACTGATTTGTAGTGATTTTGGAGTGATAGTAGAGAGGAGAGCATAGCACATAGGACAGAGGAATTTCTTAAGATGTCTCCTTGGGAATTTTTAACCTCTGAATAAAAGCCCATATTCTCCTCACTGTGAATATTTCATATTTTTGTTTCGCAGTTTTGATTCTGCTTTTTGCTCAATTCTCAATAAATATTGTATGTTTCCCTTTTTTTTTTCAGATGTGGTGTATGATCCAGAGATCATTTTAGCCCTCATTGGGCTGCTACAGAAACTCTCCAGCTGCAGAGCAGACAGAGCAGCTCCCGAGGTGTTCTTTGCCTCCACAATCCGTAACCCAGACACGTTCCAGCTGTTCCAGGTTGAGCTGGGTGGGTGCCTCTCTCATCAAGGGTTCAATAGTTTTGCCTCTTTCCCCATCACTGATTCTGTGGTAGAGATGAACAAGAGCAGTTTTGGTGAGGAGCATTGTCAAATAGTGAGATTTTTATCCTAGAGCTGGGTTTAGGAGCAGTAGCTTTTCCACAGGGGTTGGATCAGGAGATTGGAACACACCTTTAGGCTGTCACAGCTCACACCTGTAAGGGATGAATTGCAAGTGTGGTGGGCTGAAAAGGGAGGAAACTGAAAAAGGTTAAGCTTAAAGGAGGGAAATTGTGTGTGCTCCTCTGCCTCAGTGATAAATAACATCAGAGCTGCAGCCTAAAACCTTCATCTTATCTTACCTGTTCTTTGAGGGTTAAAAAACCAACTAGAGATTAAATAAAATATGGAGGGATTTGGGATTTTTCCTCACATACTCTTCTAAAGCCTGTCCCTTGCAGTCTGTCAGCTGCTGTTCATTCACTCAGTGGTGCTGAGAGAAGCATCCCTGGTGCTTGGCCTGTTGCTTCCTTTCACAGCATGCTAAAGATTTCTTCTTACAGAACTTGTCATGCAACTTGTGCTCTTCATTTTATTAAGCCTAAATATGATTCCCAGTGTTTCTCTTCACAGATAAAGTCGGGATCAGGTGGCAGATTATTCCAGCCCACAGCAACAATAATTTTCTGTATGATGTGCAGCCAAATGTAACTATACTCCAGTTATTTATACAGGCTTGCTAAACAGAACTAGAATTTTGGGGCCAACAGGAGCTGTGTCCTCCTTGCACCAAGAGTATCCTGCATTCTGGAAGCACACACCAGAGATGCTGGACTGTGCACACGGGTTGTTGTCAACGTGAGTTGTTTCTTCCTACAATTTCCAGCACATCTGCAAACAAGCTGCTGCCCCTGAAAAGGGGGTGAACCTCAAACAATACCAAAAAAATTAAGCTCTTACCATACTGCACTGTAATTCTGTAGGAGACAACAGAATTCAAGTGTATTTTTTACCTGTGTCTTGACTTGTGAACGTGGAAGCAAACCTGCAGGATCCCAGGATGGGGATTTCCCATGGATAAGGGAGCAAAACAACAGTTCAGATAATAAATTTTTTTAAATATTAAAACCAGCTGTAATTGCCTGCTCTGTTTTTTATATCTGTCTGTATATACTGGCATCTGGTCAATCTTAAAGATGAAACAATAAATGAGCAGTAAAACCTACAGAGCTGTGATGTGTCCCAAGCTGCTGTATCAGGTGACACTCTAAATCAGGTGCATCTTGACCCTGCAGTGATGACAAAAATCAGAGTTGATGACCATTCCTCTCCCTTGAGAACTGGCCCTGTACACCTGGGTGGCTGCTGGGCCCACCCTCTCAGGCTGGGCAGGGATACAGAAGGATCACACTCCACAGCTCCAGGATCCGGCAAGGAGCAAGGACTGAGCTCCCCTGCTCGGAAACTTCCCATTGTCCATTCAACATTCCCCTGTTGGGAATTGGTCCTGAAGCAGAGAATCAAAATGATGCTCATTCTCCTCTTTGGACTTTTCTCTATGTTGTCTTAAAACTACTTAACAGGGAAATGAACAAATACTTCAGCCCCCTCCTGTAGCAGTGGAGAGGAAATGGGTGACAGGTAACCTGAACCCTGAAGTACCATCTTACTCTTCACACTGAGGGAGGCCAGGACTGCTGGGATCAGGCAGAAGTAACCCCAGCCCTGTCCCCAAAAAGGAAGGACTCAAAGGTATTATTTTTAGGGTAAATGCAAACTGGCAGCCCAGACAGCAGCTCCTGTATCTCCCACCAAAAATCCAAGTCACTCAAAGGTTCTGTACAGATGGCTCATTCTGCATCTAAAGTTTTTATTATAGGAAGATGAAACTTCTCTTTTGGCATTACTGTTTAATTAGAGAAGTGCCTAATTTACCTCCGTGTGCATAGGAATGGTTAAAGGGGAATAGCCAAACCCCCAGACAGGATGTTGACAGCAAACAGCAGGAAAAATACACTAAAATATTAGCAAATAAATCATTCTTCAGTCAGTAAGTTGGAGGTTTTGCCAAATCCCTGCAGTAAAGCAACCTGACTATTTTCACCTTTTGCCTTCTGACAAAAGCAGATTTTCAATGATTACTCAGTCAGAGGGTGTAGAACCCACTGTCATCACCTCCCACCCCCGAACAGGAGCTCTGAGGAGCAATAACCACATGATAAAACCATGCACTTTTATCCCTTAAATGACTGACATCTATTTTAAAATCAAAAAAGCAATGAAAAAAACTAGAAAGCATTAGGTCTGCATATGAATACTGATCTTCACAATAAAAAGCTGAAGGGTGCCCCTGAGTGAGCACTCAAAGTGAAGTGCCTTTGATTAAGTTACACATACTTTAGTAACACATTCTGGGTTTGTTTTTCCCTCTTCTATTCATCTGTTCAATAGGAGATAAATTTTATGTTCTTTCTCAAGGTAAATGGGCACATTCACTTCAGAGGACAAGGGCAGCACTCACTGCAAAGTCAGTTTTTCTCTAAGTGCCCAGGAAAGCTGTCACACGCCAGCAGCTGCACTTCCACATTCCTGCACACTGTAAAAAGGAAAACAACTCAGAAACAAACTGGTTCTGCCTCAGTGAAATCACAGAAGAGGATATTCAGTGTGTGTCTAGGGAAGACTGGGCAATATTAACTGGTTGAAAAAATTCCCCCCTCACTGTATCCTCAGGTAAATTCCAGAATCATTTTGATTGGAAAAGACCAAGATCGTCAAGTCCAACCTTTGACCTGTTGAAATAAAACAATTCAAGTAAAAGGCATTTCCCACTTGCCAAAAACCCCACACCCAAATAAGCTACTAAGGTGCTGCCTGTACAGCAGGTGAAACTGGTCATAGTTTCTATCTGTATTCAAGCACCTTCACCAAGAAGTGACCTCTGAGCAGCACAGGTTTACGAACCAACAGCCCCAGCTGCACCTTCAGCACTGCCTTTACTCACATTGTAAAGGAAGAGCAGTGTGCAAACGTGTTCAGGGTGAAGGAGTCAGAAACTGCAACTGTAGGCAATACCCAGTGTTTATTCACTGTTTATCAAATCTCTGCAGTGCAGGAATGTATCAGCTTTGCCCTCCCCTCCCCACAGTCACTCCCTGGGCCCCAGCAAGGGCAGCACAGTCTGGTCCCAGCTCTCGTCCCAGCGCAGCTCCCTGGACACCCGGAGGTTCTGTCTGAACCTGTGCAATTTGCCTTCCAGGGCAGGAAATCCCAAGAAAAGCATCTGTAATATAAAAAGCAAAGCCAGAAAACACCATCATGTTCCATTCGAGGTCCTTGCAGCCTCCCCAGCATTAACCCTCAAGTGCAGTGAGGCTGTTTTGGGTCTAGCCCAGAAACAGAGAGCACTGACAGAGTCTGAAATGCTCCTGCCAGCCTCAGACTCACAGCTAACCAGAAGTGAGGCAAAGTGTTCACCAGGCCAAGCAGCATCTGCTGAGCATGCCAAACACACAGACACTCAGCCATGACAGGGCTGCTCACGTTGGCACCTTTGGGGTTACACCTGGGGGGGAAGAAACCAGTGAAAGGCTTTACCTTCAGCTGCTCTGCGAGTTCCCTCGAGTCCCTGAAGATCAGCCCATTCTCCTCATGTTTCACAAGTTCATGTAAACTGTGAAAAGAAGTCACAGAAGGAAAAATGAGACAAAAAGCAGCGAATGGGACATCGAAAATGTTGCACTGTGACACCCAAAGGGGCCACACCAGGATACCTGTAACATTGTGGTCCCAGGTGTCTGGGTGTGAGCCCCACACCTGACCCAAGGGGATGAGAAGGCAGTTAGAAATCTTTAAATTTGAAGGCTGTTTCTCCTTTCTATGTCAGACTAAATCTACCACAACTGTACCAAAGGGCCCTCACTGTCTTTGTGCCACTCATCTGGACATACATTAAAATTAGGGCAAGAATCTACTTTAACCCACAAGGCAAATCTGACCATGATCCCTTATGAAACCTTCACAGAGATTTTATCTTCCTTTATAAAGCACCATGAATTCCAAGACTGCCTATGCTCTCACCCCTTCACTGAACAGAAGGAAGCTGTTTTAAAATGAAATACATGGAAACAAAGGATAACAGGGATTTTTCAAGGCAAGTGGTTGCATGAAATGCTCCCAACTTTGCAGAAACTAGTGTTAATTTTTTAACATAAACCCATGTTTTCTATCATATCTTATTGAATTAAAAAAAGGCATAACACAAGAATTTCATTTGATTCCTGCAGTAGCTGCTGAACTCTTGCTTTGTAAGAATATTGTTTTATGTGAATCATTTGATCTGTAACAGAATCAGCTCTTACCATTCAAAATGTATTGCACACACAGGTAAACAGCAGCCAAACATGTCCACCACCTTCATGGGTAAATCCAAACCACTGGATGATTTATGGAGACACACACCCAGGTCTGCTGAACCTGAAAAGCAAACAAAACAGTCCAAATTCTCTGGGAGCAGCTCTTCTGTCTTCCTGCAAACCTTTATTTCTGTGCAACTTTGGGTGGAGCCACCTCCACCCACCCAGACTGACTCAAATTCAAGCACTCGGGGAAAAAGAAACAAAGTTTATTTTGTGACTAAAATTACTCAGGTTTCAGAAATATAATAAGCCAATGAATATTAAATTAAAGGAGATTTTAAAGTTTTTTGTACCTTAAAACAGTGTTTCTGCCTCTGAACCTGCTAAAAAAGGGTAAGTGAAGGAGAACTCCATCACAATCCAGACAGGACACACTGCATGGCTCACCAGTGACCTCTCCCAGTTCAAGCCATCACAATATAGAGAAATTACAATGTGGTTTTTATAGACATTATATTTATTATTTGAAAAGGACCAAATAACAGTGTTTTACAGCCACATAAACTCTCAGACTCAAACCCTGCAGAACTGAGATCAAGGGGAGTATGTATTTTACTGCTTTATGCTGTTACAATGAACATGCTGAGGGAACAGCACTCCAGTGACAGGTTAATTTAGAGTTTCAGCTGCTTTTGGTTGCTGAGTCAAAAGCTTTTTCATTTCACTTACAGGAGTGACCCTGAAAATAAGGCAGCTGTACTGCAGCACAGTCTGAAGAAACATGGCAGAGAACAGGCTGAAACAGCCACGCAGGTCCTGAGCCAACCTCTGGGGATAACACGAAAAACCAGCCAGAGAAGTTCAGCATTTTTGCTGGAATGAGTCAAAGCCACAAATATCCTGTCCCTAACAAGCAAGATTCATTGCTGTATCCTACAGCTTCTGTGCACACTCTGTGTCAGTTCCCTGCAGCTGTGCCAGGCTGTTTTTCATACCTTCTCCAGCCTATTTCATCATGCACTTACCAAGTAAAAGAGGGTAATCCTCAGCTTCCAGCCATGGTGTGCAGATCTGGATATGTTTAAAGTGCAGTTTCTCTATCAGGCCATTGTAGTAGTCTTTTAGAGGTCCTTTACCTGTTTAAAACAGAAACAAAAATATAATAGCTGTTTTCATCAAGATGACTGAAAGAAGTGTGCTCTGAGTCCTCCTGTGCAGCTGCCAAGCTCCTGTTCTGATCAGGTCCATCAAAAAGGACACCACACACGACCCTCCAAAAGACACATAAAAATCCAAGCCCCCTTGAAAGTCATGTGTACTTGGACTTCCCTGACTCTGTTTTTAAGGAGTTTGCCATCAATATAAAATCATGGAATCATTATGGTTGAAAGAGCTCTCCAAGATCGAGTGCAACTGTTCCCCCAGAACTGCCAAGGCCATCACTGCCCCGTGTCCCCAAGAGCCACATCCACACGGCTTTTAAATCCCTCCAGGCATGGGGACTCCACCACTGCCCTGGGCAGCTGTGCCAGGGCTGGACAGCCCTTTCCATAAAGGAATTTTCCCAATATCCAACCTGCCCCTCCCCTGGCACAGCTGCCCAATATCCAACCTGCCTCTCCCCTGAGGCCGTTCCCTCTCCTCCTGT
>VWZD01003177.1:20719-34394 GCA_013396695.1 Sakesphorus luctuosus
CCTGGGCACACCTGGCTCATGTTCAGCCACTGCTGACCAGCACCCCCAGGGCCTTTTCCAATGGACACTTTGCAGCCACTCTGTCCCAGGCCTGGGGCTGTCTGGGGTGACCCAAGGGTGTGACCCATGGGCAGAAGCTGGCACTGAGTCTGGCTGGCCCTCACACTGTTGTCCTTGGCCCATCAATATCCCCCAGTCATTTTGCCCACAGCCATAATACAACCAAGTAACTGAAGACTAATTTTATGGGCACAACTGGCCCTTCACAATCTCACTAAGCTTTAGTTTGCTCTCACTGAGACTGTTATCCAAGCACACAGCCTTTTGGCAAAACCTCATCTGACAGGATTCTATTTCAGCACTGAAGGAAAATCTTTCTCTTTAACGCTCCAAACATGAGATTTTACTTTTTTTTGCAGCATCACCATCTCAATGTTGAACTTTAATTGTTTTGAAGGTGGAGCAGTGCAGAGCTGTAGCAGACAGGAAGGCTGAGAGCTTCTCCTTTTTAAAGATGAGCCATGATCAGCTATAAATCATTACTCTCATAACCAGATATAAAACCAACCCCTCCTCTCCCCTCACGGTCAGAGCCAGCACAGAACAAGAGTGACAAGGAGTGCTGTGTATCAGCAGTGACAGAACTGCACACACACAGACTCTCACCTGTTATCACACACACCAGAGCTGGAAGTTTGGCTCCCTCATCAATAAACCGCTCGTAATCTGGACAAGACAAAACACAGGTTGGAGCCACAAACACACACAATGGTCACACTGGAATAATTATTTAGCTTCCTAATGCAAGTAATTTCTTTAAAGGTATGTACTCAGTAAAACTGTATTGAATTCAGCAATGTGAAAATTTACCAACTTGTACAGAAATAAATCATGCTCTGTTTATGCAGAAAGCATTTGTTAACTGCCCCACAATCAGCTGCTTCAATACATCAATTTACAATTGCAGCTGCAAAGTCTACAAAATAAGAGAAAATATTCCCTTCCTTCCCATTAGCAGATGCCTGTGGAGAGTGTGTGTAATAGCTTAGGAAATAAAAGTGCAATTTAGAAGCTTGTTAGAGACATAATTTTCCCTGACAACTACTTTAATTGAATCCAGATGCTGCACTTCAGTATTTCAATTACTACTCTTAAACCAGTGCTAATTAATCAAATACAGCTGCACTTTCACCTGAACATGGTTTAGCAAAACCCTTCTTAAGTGTTCAGAAAACAACCCTTGTAAAAAGGAGATTAATTCATTCATACTCACCTTCTAAGGCTTTTAAAAGGACTGAGAAGTCTTCATCCTCTGAAAGAGAAAGCTTCATTAGTGACATCCATATTTAAGTAATTTATGATGAATTACTGTCTTTAAATAACAACAATCAAGATTTTCCTTACCTTCACCAACATTATTTAGCACAGACCATGTTTTTCCTATTAAAATCTGCTAATTAATTTTCACAAATAGAAGTCTGTAAGCACAAACAGGGCTTATTTGCCTCTCTCACTGAGACAAACCACTCACAAATACTGCACATCTTCAAGGATACCAAATTAAAATTTTCTACTTTCTAATATTTGAGAACTAAGTGTAAAAACTGCCCTCATAATTCAAAGATAAAAACAATTCTGCCCATGGTTACTAGCAATGGATTTGCTTACACTCTCTGTTTCCCTCTTGATAGAGAAGAAAAAAGTGACATAATTAAGCAATATACATTATCAGAAATCACAGAATCACAGACTGGTTTGGGTTGGAAGGGACCTTAAAGCTCATCTTGTCCCAACCACCAGCCACTGGCAGGGTCACCTTCCACTAGCCCAGGTTGCTCAGTAAGGAGTAAATATTTTAATTTCTTAAGCTATTTTCCACCACCATGTAACATAGTATGTCTAGAATGAAAGCCAAAAAAATAAGCAGGAAATCTCATTCTTAAGGCTGAGCCTCTAGATAGTAGCTCTATAATTAAAAAAAATCATTAATTTTTAGCATCATTTATGTTATATAACAATTAGTTGTATATGAGGCAACATTTAGTTGTGTCACATACACCTTGTCTTTAATTTTTTCCAGGCAAATGAAGAAAAAACTTAACTTTAGGAGTGAGGAAGCACAAACAGCCTCAGTTTGGGATGAGAACTCAGCCTGCTCTCACCTGTCCAGCTGGTGCTGCTGATGAGAAGTGCTGGCCGGCCCCTGGTGTGCCCCACAGCTCCATCCCTGCCAGCCCTCTCTGTGAAGGCAGATCTCTCAGCACTGGCATCCACGGGCTCTGCTCTGTGGAGACACAACCCCGAGGATGGGCCACACACACACAGCCAACCACAGCACCAACTTCCCAACACTGTTCCAGACTTGCTGCTCAGCCTCTCTGGAGACATCCCAGTGCAGAGGAATGGGGAGAAACCAGCTCAGGACAGGCCACTCTTCCTCCTCCCTCCTGCTACAGGCACAAGTCCATCTCCTACCTGAGTGTTCTCCTTAACAAGCTGAGCACACTGCCACCCTCCCTTCTAGCTCTGTCTCACAGGGAGGCCAACAGCACATTTATTCAATTAAACTCAGAACTTAAACATCTTGACATGGGCACTTCCAAAAAACCCACTACACACTATGGATTTCACTTGTTTTTCAAGCTTAGTTTGGTAAAGTAACTCCCTGGTAAATGTACTACAGGTGCCATCCTGCACACAGACAGAAGGGAACACAGAACACTCAAACCAAGACCCCAGAGGTTCTGCACAGTAATTAAGGAAGAGATGCTACTAAGGAAGCATCCAACGACTGTCATTTAGGTCAATGGGAACCAGACAACTGCTGACTTCCACCCTAGGGATATTCTGCTGCAGATTGCCTCAGTGCCTGTGTCAACTTCCTTAAAAACCAAACAATTTTACTTCACACACCAAGTCTTGTGTCACAGTTCAATGATTTAAACTTCTGGCCTCTCTTAGTGATATTAAGCCAACGTGCACAGCATCAGCTGCTCTGAGCACTGAGCCCACTGTGCCTGCTTTGGGTCAGAGCTCGTGACCCCACACACAGGTGTTTGTGGAAACCAAGTGCCACAACTTCGTGTCACTCAGGCAAGAACCACAGAATGGACTGGGCTGGAAAAGACCTCCGAGATCATCAAGTCCAACCCTTGGGCCAACTCCAGGCCCTTTACCAGATCATGGCACTCAGTGCCACGGCCAAGCTCACCTGAAAAACCTCCAGGGATGGGGAATCCACCCCCTCTCTGGGCAGCCCATTCCAATGCCTGAGCATTCTGGAAAGAATTTCTTTCTGATCTCCAACTTCAATTTCCCCTGGCAGAGCTTGAGCCCCCCGTGCCCCCTTGTCCTATTGCTGAGTGCCTGGGAGAAGAGACCAACCCCCACCTGGCCACAACTTCCCTTCAGGCAGTTCCAGACAGTGCTGAGGTCACCTCTCAGCCTCCTTTTCTCCAGCACAAACACCCCCAGCTCCCTCAGCCTCTCCCCACAGCACTTGTGCTCCACTCGCTTCTCCAGCCTCGTTGCTCTTCTCTGGCCCCGCTCCAGCCCCTCAATAAGGACTGTAAGTGCAGCTGGGCTTGCACATACCGTGCTCTGAAGGGCTCATAGTCCTGGGCAAGTTTCATGTACAAACTGTGTTGAAGGTCTAACGGTGTCTCCTTAAAATAAGCAGCTGGTTTGTCATACAGAGTTACTGCCCTGTGAGGAAACACAGTCACAACTTAAATAAGATACAGATGTAACAATATGTACAGTGACAGGCTACAACAGGTAATTAAGTATATCAATACTGCAAAGTAATTCCTTCTTTGGCTCTCACAACTGTCTGTATTCCTGAAGTTTGCTGGAACAGCAATCCTGTAACAAAGGAACCTTTTCTTGTTGCATATTCTAGAGGTGAAATGCACCTATAAAAACTGCAGACATCACTGTCCTCATTTTTGAACTTACTTTGTAACTGCCTCTGACAACCCTGATCTTAAAGCCCCCTGACTGCAACAGAAAAGCTGTCAGGGCAGAGATTGTTAAAAATCCCAGTGATGTCTGTCTCATTCTGATTCTATAGGCAGCCTGACACCTGGACTGCCACCTGCCAGTCAGTGGGGTGCTAATGAAGGGTAAAGAGGATTCCTGCATGCCTACACTCCACTGGCTCAGTACAGAACAGAGCTAAAACGTTTCAGTGGTGTTGCTACTGTAGGACCCCCCTGGATCCTCAGGGATCTGCTCTTCCACCTTACTGTGCACAAACACATTATATTGTGGCTTACTTTATGTTGCAGTTCACCCAGAGATCTTCTCTCATGGCCTCAGTGACACACAAGTTGTAGTCAGACAAGCGCCCAAAAAGCTTTTCATACCTGACAAAAATTAAACGACCATCAGAAACCACAGGCAGGCATTGCATGAACTGCTCCCAATGCCCAGGGCAAGGGGAAGCCAAAACAAACCAAACCCCAGTGTCCCCAGGATTGAAATTTAATTGCCAGTTATTCCCAGTTATTGATGGAGTCCTTGTGCTGAAGCAATTCCAGTTTCTGAGAAGGGCCACAGCAGGACTGGGACACCCACACTAGAAAGCCTTTAAAGCCTGCATACAACAATTAGATTCAGCAAGAAGCAGATTTTTAAGGAAGAGTTAAGAGTATAAAACAACATTAGAAAATAAAAAACCCCAGTACATATAGAGAAATTCTAATAACAAGCTCAAAGTTTGCATATGCACATAAAAGCAACCCACCTACTTCAAACCACCCTCCTACACGGCCCACAAAGGCAATTACAAACCATGTTTTCTGAAACAGAAACCAGGCCAGCACAGCAAACCCAAAATCCCTCTCACAAACAGCCCTTTGCCCACTGGTTTCCATTCTGAATTCCACCCAGTATGTAATTTCAGAGGAGCAGAAATGACTGCACAAACCATTTTGCAACCTGCACCAGCGGGTGGTTCCTCCCGTGACTCAGACTCATGATGGTGTATCCATAATTGTGCCAATCAATTATCAGTTTGCTCCTCCAGAACAGACCTGCCACCCAGGCAACAGCTATACTGGGCAAGCCTGGGGGATTCTGCTCAAAAAGAAACCAAAAGAGCGTAAGAGTGTGGCCAAGTGACAAACACAAAGCAATTACCAGGAAAAAAAATCAAATTACTGAAATGACATCACTTTAAAGGAGCTCAATGAACAGACTATTTGTGTTCTCCTGGGAGGATTGGCAGCCACTACAATTTCACCCTGGATCAGGATCAAAATTCCTCTCCAATAAACACGGCAACATTTCTAGTAAGATTCATTCTTTACAACTGCCCACACCAATGAAGTTTAAAAGCCCAACCACTGACAGGAAGAGCAAACCTGAGCTGTTAACAGCAAAATCAAGGTTTGGAGCAAAATCACAACACTTTGATACAGGTTTATACCATTGATGAGGCCAGTTCAGCTCTCAAATAATTAGAACAATGTCTGAGGCTGCTAAAAATGCTCTGGAATGAAGCACTATTTATTTTTATTAAAATTAGTCCCCCAGAAAACATACCTGAAGAAGAATATAGGAAGGCTGGTCTATGCTCAGCAGTGTGTACAGCAGCTGCACTGACTGCACAAGGACCTTTATGACATACTGCAAAAGCTTTGGACACCCTGCAAAATGACAGGAAAACAGGTAAGAATATCACAGCTCTCCCTACAGAAATGTGCAGGTCACAACAGAACCAGCAGCTCTGCAGAGAAAGGGTTAAAATAAAGGCATTCTGTAAAAATGGCAGCATGTTCAGTACCTTTACACATGACCTGCATAAGTGACGGAGTGCACCCTCAGCAGGACTGGAGATGGCATGAGCTGGGGGGGAGTTGAACTGCAGGAGGGTAGGAAAGCTCTGAGAGGGATCTGGGCAGGCTGGACCATGACACAAAAGACACTGAGGGGCTGGAGCAGGTCCAGGGAAGGGGCTGGAGCAGCAGGAGTGGCTGAGGGAGCTGGGGGGGGCTCAGCCTGGAGAAAAGGAGGCTCAGGGGGGACCTTCTTGCTCTCTGAATCCCCTGACAGGAGGGGGAGCCAGGGGGGATCGGGCTCTGCTCCAGGGAACAGGCACAGGAGGAGAGGGAACGACCTCAGGCTGTGCCAGTGGAGGGGCAGGTTGGATATTGAGGGAATTCCTCCATGCAAAGGGCTGTCCAGCCCTGGCAGAGCTGCCCAGGGCAGTGAGGGTGTCCCCACCCTTGGAGGGATTTAAAAGCCATGTGGATGTGACACTTGGGGACATGGTCAGTGGTGGCCTTGGCAGTGCTGGGGGAACAGTTGAACTCGATGACCTTCAAGGGCTTTTCCAACCTTAAGGATTTCTGTGATTCTATTCTGTGATCATTACAAAGCTAAGTAAACATCTTGTGGGCCCTAGAAATTCTCACTGTGCATTTTGTATAGAAAGAAGCCACAGAGTCCCAGAATGGTTTGGGTTGGAAGGCACTTAAAGCTCATCTAATCCCACCCCCTGCCATGGGCAGGGACACCTCCCACTATCCCAGGTTGCTCCAAGCCCTGTCCAACCTGGCCCTGGACACTCCCAGGGATGGGGCAGCCACAGCTTCTCTGGGCAACAGAGATAAACAAAAGGCGGGAAGGCGGAAAAAAAGGGGGAAATTTAAAAACATTGCCACATGTCACTCTGCATGTGAACGGTCTCCAGTCCCGGCAGGTGCTGCTCACACAGAGGCTCTGGGCGTAGGGGCTTGACCCCGTCCCGCCCGGGGGTCGCTGTGTCCCCGGTCCCGCCCGGGGGTCGCTGTGCTCCCGGCCCCGGCCCTGCCCCGGGGGTCGCTGTGCCCCCGGTCCCGCCGCGGGGGTCGCTGCGCCCCCGGCCCCGCACACCGCGGCTCTCACGCACCTCGCGGCCCGTGCAGCTCGGTCAGGGGCACCATGCGGATGTGGGCGCTCCGCAGCACGTCCGGGTGCGGCCGGCTTTCTGCGGGGGGATAGGCGGGTCAGCGACGCGGCCCGGCCCGGCCCGGCCCGGCCCGGCCCGGCCCTGCCGCCCGCACTCACGCAGGTAGCCGAGCAGCGAGACCTCCCGCCCGTGCCGGGCCAGAGCCAGCGCGTGGTACTGCATGCGCGGGCTGCGGCCCACGTCCCCTAGCACCGCCACGCACACCCGGCCCGCGCCGCCCGCCCGCCGCCGCCACAGCACGGGTAGTAGAGNGTAGGAGAGGCAGCAGCAGCAGAAGAGTCACCGCCGGCCACGGCCACGGCCACAGCCAGGGCGCCGCCATCTTGGGCACCGGCGCCGGCGGGAAGGGCCGCGAGGGCGCCCCCTGGCGGAGCGGAGGTCCCGTCCCGAGGGCGCCCCCTGGCGGCCCAGGGGAATTACCGAAGGGGTAATGGAGAGCACTCTGGACTCCGAATCCCCAAGTCCTGAGTTCCAGTCTCAGTGGGGACCATCCCCTGGCAGTTAAAGCCTCCCTGCCATCCCATCCCGTCACATCTCGGATGCTCAGCAGGGTCAGCCCCGGTCAGTACCAGGTGCTGTGACAGTCCCGAGGACTTCCCTGTCNCCCGGGGGTCGCTGTGCCCCCGGTCCCGCCGCGGGGGTCGCTGCGCCCCCGGCCCCGCACACCGCGGCTCTCACGCACCTCGCGGCCCGTGCAGCTCGGTCAGGGGCACCATGCGGATGTGGGCGCTCCGCAGCACGTCCGGGTGCGGCCGGCTTTCTGCGGGGGGATAGGCGGGTCAGCGACGCGGCCCGGCCCGGCCCGGCCCGGCCCGGCCCGGCCCTGCCGCCCGCACTCACGCAGGTAGCCGAGCAGCGAGACCTCCCGCCCGTGCCGGGCCAGAGCCAGCGCGTGGTACTGCATGCGCGGGCTGCGGCCCACGTCCCCTAGCACCGCCACGCACACCCGGCCCGCGCCGCCCGCCCGCCGCCGCCACAGCACGGGTAGTAGAGGCAGCAGCAGCAGAAGAGTCACCGCCGGCCACGGCCACGGCCACAGCCNTCCCGAGGACTTCCCTGTCGCTGTCCAAGCTCGCTCGGCTGTGGCAGATGGACCTTGGGACTGAAACGGTGGGGCCAGTTCTGTGCTCGCTGAGCCTCACCTGAACAATCCACTGTGCAGGCTGGAAGGGCACGTGGGGAGAGCCCTGTCCAAATCTGCATTTGCCAAGTCTGGCCATATATACATACTAATCACTCACAGAGACACAGGCAATTAATTGCAGTGCGAGTTAATTAATTTCAGTAATATCAGACAGTTGTCTGCAATGTGGGGTTTCCCAGTAAATTTTACAGTACCCCATGGCTAGGGGTGATTTCAGCACAGTCCCGTTACTGTTCAATGTGTGTGTTTTAATGTAGCTCAGTTTCAGCTAAATCCTAAACAGCTCTTCGCTGGATCTGAGCTACTACCCTGCATATTTTGGTGATATTCCACCTTTCATTGTCTCAAGCCCTGACCCCCCCTAAAGCAGTGCCGGGTCCCACATCCATCCCTGATCCCACAGGGCAAACCCTCATGGGCCCAACATCCAATTCCAGCTGCTCCCGGTGTGCCGAGCCCGGGGCTGTGCTGGAAATACAAATGCCAATGATTTGTGGAAAGAAAACCCCACACCCAGTGAGGTTATAGAGAGGGACGTTTATTCCGGGCCCGGGTGCAGGGGGGAAGCTCCTCCAAAAACATGCACACCTGGTCGAGTTAACAACTGGTTTATATGCAAGTAAGTTATACATATTTATTATTTCTTCATGCAGAAACATTATTTTGTTAGAGAGGGCAGGGTTATTATAATGAGTTTCAAGAACTGATTCCCATTTTCTCCTCCCTGTGCCACTCCTTCTTGTGCCTGCACTTTCCCTCCTGGGAATTCTGGGCAGGGGTCTCTGCTGGTCTTTGGGGATGAATTCAGTGTCTTTCTCCCATTAACTTTTTACCTTTTGCTCAAAACTGCTTCAAACAGAATCTGTTGGCAACTGTAACTGGTCTAATTGGTGAATGTCTCCACTCATCCTGTTCTTTTGACATATCTTCTGATTTATCTTTGTTTAATAGGGTATCCAGGCTGTTTTAATTAGTCCAAGAGGCTCTGGGGCCTCTTGGTGTGGCATCTTCAAGGGCAGGTCTGTACCTTGTGATTTTTGCCACGTGCTATACAGTGACTTTTATAATAACTACTAAGCAAATTCTGTGATAGGTATATGGATTTGTAACATTATCAATTAATAAGCATAAGTCCCCCCAATCACCAAGAGCAAACAGAGGCCTCCTGACACAAACACTGTCACTGTCCCTTGCCAGGCCCCGTGGCAGGGACTGAACCTCACAGTGAAAAGGCATCAAGTTGTGCAAAGGTTTAAAACTCAGTTGTGCTGTCCAGGGGTCCAGTACGTGCCACACAGTGCAGGGAACCAAAGGTATTTCCTCACTACCAACAGGAATAAAGACATAGAGGAAGGATGCTGGTGACAGGGACAGCACCCAGGGAATGGCTGGAGCTGTGCCAGGGCAAGGTCAGGTTGGATCTCAGGAAAAGGCTCTTCCCCCAGAGGGTGGTGGGCACTGACCAGGCTCCCCAGGGCAGTGGGCACAGCCCCAAGGCTGCCAGAGCTCCAGGAGCGTTTGGACAACAGGACAGGAACAGGGTGGGATTGTTGGGTTGTCTGTTCAGGGCCAGGGGTTTGATGGATGATCCCAGTGGGTCCCTTCCAGCTCAGCATATTCCATGATTCTACGATCCTCCCTGCCTTCCCTCAAGGCCACTTGCCTGAATGGTATCCTGCTATTCCAGTTATGTTTCCCTGACCCCTGTGACAAACCCAGCTGTTTCATGGTACATTTCCACTCTAACTCTTCCTATGACCTCCCAACAGTACGTGGTAACAATGAAACCACCGTTCTGTCCTAAAGCAACAAACTAATTCCAAGTGTGGGCAGACTGGTTCCACAAGGTAACAGGGCCTGGAATATTTGCTCAAAGATCCTGTTCCAGAATGCACCTTTTTCTGAGGAAGCAAACCATAGAACATCCTGAGCTGGAAGGGACTCACAGGGATCATCCAGTCCAACCCCTGGCCCTGCACAGACACCCCAACAATTCCAGCCTGTCCCATTGTCCAAACACCCCTGGAGCTCTGGCAGCCTCGGGGCTGTGCCCACTGCCTTGGGGAGCCAAGGCCTCCTCAAGAAAAGCCTCACTGTCCTACACTGTCCCACATTTTAACACCATTTTATAGGAAAATGCAAATTGCTTCTCTCTTTACTTCCTTGAATAAAATGCAAGTATCCTGCCCCTGGATTTCTGCAGGCTGTCAGGTACGAGACCCCAAATTCCACACAGTCATATTTTCTGGCAGCTTATTAACTACTTAAAATCACAAGTGAGCTTTATGAATACAGTGACTTGAGTTTATGAAGGTAGAGTGCAATAAAAGTCCTATTGGTCTATCTAATCTTCAGAGCACTTAGCTGGAGAAAGACAAATATTCAGAGTGCAGTCATCACTTCTGGCTGAGGCTCTCAAAAGAGGAATGCACTTGTGAGAACTACATTTGGAGACAGAACTGATTTCTGCCTGTAAAGTTCTTCCTATTTATTGAATAGCAGCCCTGTTTTTCAAAAGGCTTTTCCTGTATTTTCTTACTGTAACCTTTCCAGAAAGTTTGGACACACAGTTTGCCCTACAAATAATCTATTTAAGCTCCATTCCCAATCCTCATCCACTTATGGACTGCTGTGAATGCCCTAAACAGACACAGAGCAGCCAAAATCCCTCTGAACAAGTGGAACTTTGCTCATTCCAAGAGTTTCCAATTCAAACACCTCAAGCAAACCCCACAAAACCCTGTTGCTCCTTTGCTGCTCCCATGGACACATAATATCTGTGGTACAAACCTTTCTGAAAATTGCATTTTTAAAATTTGCACTGAAAATACTAACATGGACTATCTCAGTAATAAATATTTGCCCCAACCACACGTGTGCTGTGTGGCTCTGGACTACCAGTGCTCACCAACAAACCAAGGTGCAGAAGTGTGGGATAAAGAAGGATGAACTATTGCCATTTTTAAGGTAATTTACCTCTTGTGTTTGTTCTCCTGTGTGCTCAGCTCCCAAAGTGCAACCCCTGCTATGACAGAGATGAAAGGAGCTGGTTGCAGAACAGCCTCAATGTGGAAGCAATTCCAGGTGTCCTCAAGTGCCACTGCAGGTGGCCCAGCAGGTTTGGTGCTGCTGAGACTCTGCTGTGCTTTGCTCACCGCCCTGCAGATGAAAACCCTGGGGTGTTCCACAGGCAGGACTGGCTCTGATGTTCCTCTAACAACCACCATGCTCTAAAATATGATCTTAATTTTATTCTCTTTAGTACCTGCTGGGGCATGAACTGCTCACCTGCCTACTCTCATCTAACAGGAGCTGCTTTCCCTCTGTGCTCCCACTGCAGCTCACACTGGACACGACTGTAACCTTTTCACCAGGCTTTCCACCCTCAGCCTTCCTTCCTGAAGGGAAAAGGCCACAGAATCACAGAATCATGGAATGGGTTGGGGTGGAAGAGACCATAAAGATCATCTCATTCCAACCCCCTCCATGGAAAGATCCTTTTAAAACTGTTCTTTACTCTCAACCCTCCAAACTCTGCACCCTTCTGGCAGCTGTTCCTTTTGACCTCACCAGCTGCTTTTTACCTGCTTTATTAGTTTTCTTCCTGCCCAAAAAATCCCTAAGGAAAGGGTGAAGGTAAAAGAAGTGACCTAGGAAATTTTTACACATCTTCCCAACCCTGACTGGTTTCTATTGGCTCAGGTATCTTTTCAGGCAGGTTCAGATGTAGGTTATAGAAATACATTTTTTATTTCCACCCAGGGCATAGAAGGGAAAGAAGGAAAATAAGTTAGAGAGAGTAGAGCAAGTGAATATGGCTGATAAGATTCCAAGTAAGTTCCATAGGCAAATTCAAATTAGCCATTAATAGAAATGTTTTTTCACACACACAAAAAAATCAAATTACAGGAAAAGGCTCTAATTTTCAGAGCTGGGCTGAACTTCAGGTTCAAGACAGAGGTGGAATTAATATTAGATGATGGGTTTAGAGTCTGACTTAGTCTAAGACCTAACTTGGGGCTGTGTGTTCATACACAGGAATGACAGTTCAGATTCCTTCAGCCCTGTGTGGTCACAAGGTGTTTTCCCAGCACCTGCACATACTTGTACTTTAGACCCTGTATTTTGGGCAGGTGTGTTTGTGACAGGCTTGAAATGGAGACTGGTTGTTTTTAACAACTGGTAGTTATCTCCATTAGTGGGGAAATCATGTCACCTCAAACACTGCAATTCTGGCAATGTCCTCCCCTCCCTCTTTGAAAAGTTCTGCAAAAACAAGTCCCTTGTACTCCACTTACACTTAGTGAGGTGGAAGGAGCTGCTTTAGAGAGGAGAGTAACCTGCACAATAAATCCTCTATGTGAACAGGAAAAAAATATTCAGTTTTCAAATACTGCTTTGTTTTCATTTCAGTTTGCAAGATCTTTCTGTTCCGTGTGGTTTCAAAGGCAGCTTTTGGCCTGTGGATTCTACACCACATGTGATCCCAACCTCTCTTCAAAGCTGCAGAAAAAAAGAGGATGAGCCTGGGAATGGGTTGGAAGCCTCCTGATGGAGCCCTCAGGACAGGATGTTCTCTGTGAGAAGTTGAAGGTATTTGAGCAAAAGACCAAGCACAGTCCTGAGGGAGCTCCTGGAGTGCTCTACTCATGCTTTATGTAGAGCTGAGTTTAGACCATGAAAACCACATGTATTCCACCCTGGAGTTCCACTGGACAGCTTGTTTGCAGCTGGAAACACAAACAGGACACCTGCAGCTCCCACAGCTGAGGGAAATTGGAGGCACAGTAACCCATTTGCTGAGAGATCTCAATGCAGTGGCTTGTGCTCTGGGAGATTTACAGTAAATTTGTGAAATAAAAGTACATTTTTCCACCTGCAGGGTACCTGAGACAGCAGCACACTCACCTGTACCAGGCTCCCTTATCCTGGGAGAGCTGAGGCATTCCCTGCTTTGGCACTGCCCATGGAAACACCAGCCTCAACACCTGGAATGTGACCTGGGCTTGTGGCTCCACAGGGTGACACCTGCCCTGACACCCTGCACAGGGTGACACCTGCCCTGACGCCACACACAGGGTGACACCTGCCCTCACACCACACACAGCGTGACACCTGCCCTCACACCACACACAGGGTGACACCTGCCCTGACACCCTGCACAGGGTGACACCTGCCCTCACACCACACACAGCGTGACACCTGCCCCACACCCTGCACAGGGTGACACCTGCCCTCACACCACACACAGGGTGACACCTGCCCTGACACCCTGCACAGGGTGACACCTGCCCTCACACCACACACAGCGTGACACCTGTCCTGACACCCTGCACGGCGTGACACCTGCCCTGACACCACACACAGCGTGACACCTGCCCTGACACCCTGCACAGGGTGACACCTGCCCTCACACCACACCCAGGGTGACACCTGCCCCACACCCAGCACAGGGTGACACCTGCCCTGACACCACACACAGGGTGACACCTGCCCTGACACCACACACAGGGTGACACCTGCCCCATAACCTGCACAGGGGGACACCTTCCCTCACACCACACACAGGGTGACAC
>VWZD01003178.1:0-51214 GCA_013396695.1 Sakesphorus luctuosus
GCGGGGACAGCCGGCTGCAGCAGGACGCGCTGGACCGGGTCTCGGCCTGGAAGAGCCGGTACGGGCTGCGCGCCGCGGGCGGGGAGCGCGGTGCGGCCTTCGGGGTTCCGGGCGACCCCTCAGGCCTGTGCGCTCGGGGCTCGCGGTCCTGCCCCGCAGGACGCCGGGGCCCCGGGTGGGGCTCCTGCGAGGGCAGCTCCGCGCCCGGGACAGTGTGTGGGGGGCGGTGGATGCGTGCGGGGCGGTGGGTGCGTGCGGGGCAGGCAGCCCAGCTGGCGGGCTGTCCTCGCTGCGGGAGGTGCCGGGCAAGGCCACGCCAGGAGCAGGGAGGGCAGAGTACCCACGGGCTGCTTGCTCGAGGCAGTGAACACATTCATCACCCCCAAATGTCCTTATTCTGTGTTGCCCCTGATGCATCCATTCAGAAGACCTGCCTCGAAAAGGCAACTTGTGTATGTGCGTAGTGGATTAGTAAGTACTCATTTAACGTGAGCTTAGGAATAGCCATGTAATCACTGTTCCAAATAGAAGCCTTCTGGAAAGAGTCTGTGAGGCTGTCTCTGCACAGTGTTTCTTAGGCTGTGGTGTATCATAGAGCACAAACACTAGTCAGAAAGCTGCCCTTTTTGCAGGGTAAATGTATTTGTTGAGACTGCTCACTTGATTTTCCTTTATCTCCAGGTATGGTCAAAAAATGCCTCTTGCAGTGGATTGCACAGCAGAACTGATTCGTTGCAAGGTCCTGGATTCATCTGGCAGATTGAAGTCACAGGAGCTCATCCTGTCTTATGGACTGGCTCTTGTAAGGTAAGAGCTCTGAAGGGCTGTGTTTTGAGACAAAGACCTGGGCAGATGTCTTTATTCAGCTGTGTAAGTTCCCTCTGCATCTCTGGAACCACAAGGTTGTACAGCATGTGTGGAATTTGTCTCTAGAGTTCCAAGTTTCTCTGCAGCTTTTGATAGTAATTTTTCTTTCCGGTAACCTACATGCAGGTTTGTCAACTTGATCACAGAAAGGAAACAGAAAATGGCCAGCATTCCTCTGAGACAATTAGCCAGAGAGGTAAATATTTAGTCACAGTTGCTTGATAATTTATGTCTATACAAAAAGCATATGCATTGTCTATTAACAACACTGGGTAGAGGGAGTTGTGGGGGGGTCATTCTTTTGTAACCAAAATAATTGATATAGATGCCAGTTCTTTCCAACTACAAAGTTTTAAAGAGGCTTAGTGCAACTGTATCTAAATTTTTGTTCTTTACAGTCAGATTAAGAGTAACAAAAGCTGATGATCATGAAAACTTTTTGAATCATGTATGATCAAAGCCTTGATTTACATGTGCATAGTTTCACTTGACATACTGTCCCGTATTTTTCTTTCTCTGCTACTGAGATACAGGAAAAGAGCTGAATTTGTGGTTTATAAATTCTAGCCCTTGACAAGCAAGGTTATACATAAAGCACTTAATCACATTTACCAGCATTTTCATCTTGTGTCTCTTGCTTCAGGTGAGCTTGTCCACTTTTATGTGGTGGAAGGAAGGTTCAAGCTGCAATTGTAGTAGCAGGACCAAATTGAGTCCTTTATTGCCAGCTGCACTGAACATCGTATCTGGGGCTGAACAAATTTTGATAGTGGAGCACAGACAGTATTTGAGACTCTTTTATATATGCAGCATTGTCTGGTCCCCCGGGTGAGAATGATGAATTGATTTTTATTTATTTTCCCAGGTTTTTAAGAAAGGCTCTGCTTCTCATCTTTTAAAACTGAGCAAGCTTAAAAACAGAAGTCTTACATAGTTAAAGGTAGTTGTCCTTAGGAAAGTGGCAAGAAATTGTGTGAAACTTTGTGTGTAGATTTGATTATTATTTATGATATGATTGTTTCTTTGATAGACAGTTATCCAGAATGTCTTATCCATTTAAATATAATTTAACTGCTTCTCAATATCTCATGAAACTACACATAGCACCTCTACATCTAAAAAGAAATCTATTTTTGCAAGTAACACCAGAGAACTTAAAATCCCAAGGCCACAGGAGGAGTGGGATGAGGGAGTTGGAGGATCTTGGCCCACCCTTGAAGTGGGAAGCTGAGAAACTACAGTGCAGGAATGACGTAGGTGTAGGCTGTCTGCAGCTTTGCAGGGGGCCGGCAGCTGTGGCAGGGTGCAGTGAGAGTGGCAAGGTGACAGCTGTGACAGGGTGGAGTGAGAGCGGCAGGGTGACAGGGTGCAGTGAGAATGGCAGGGTGACAGGGTGCAATGAGAATGGCAAGATGGCAGGGTGACAGGGTGCAATGAGAATGGCAAGGTGACAGCTGTGACAGGGTGCAGTGAGAGTGGCGGGGTGACAGCTGTGACAGGGTGCAGTGAGAGTGGCAGGGTGACGGTGCAGTGAGTATGGCAGGGTGCAGTGAGAGTGGTGGGGTGACAGCTGTGACAGGGTGCAGTGAGAGTGGTGGGGTGACAGCTGTGACAGGGTGCAGTGAGAGTGGTGGGGTGACAGCTGTGACAGGGTGCAGTGAGAGTGGCGGGGTGACATCTGCTGGCTCTTCCTCCAGGTGGATATCCCTGTCTGGGTTGTGGACCTGCGCCATGAGCTGACTCATGGGAAGCTGCCACGGCTGGCCCTGTGCCGCAAGGGTGAGTGCTGCTGAGGGGTTAGCACTGGCAGGTGTGGCCATGGGTTCCCTCCAGCGTGGGGGGCTGCAGGGCATGCAGTGGGCTCATCAGACACAGGGAAGGTTTGCCACTGCCTTATGGGGGTAGCTGAGCTGCGTCTGGTGGCTCCAGGCTATGGTGCCTCACAGGGCACATGTTCAGAGGCTTCCCCCTACCCCTGAAAAAATAATGGAAAAACTGTTTGGTGCTCTGGCTTCTTTACAGCACCGGAAGTTCATCTTGAGGAAGTAGGTAAAAACTTTTCCTGATGGTTTAGAGGTAACCTAAGACTCTTAAAATCCCATTTAGTGAGAAATGCAGAATGTACTGCAAGCCTGAATTAATGATCAGCTCATGGCATTTGAAGGCATTCTTGGGAATTTTGGTTTAAGCATTGATGAGCTGGTTAAATAACCTTCAGCAGGGTCCTTGGATTGAGTTAGATACAGAAATAGTGATGGAAGCAAAGGCATTTTCTTTCCATCCTACCTAATGTATGCCTAGTGTACTCTGCACAAAAAAAGACATTATTTGTAGATGGGATGTTGCCATGGTAATACTAAAGTATTGACTCATTTTCCCATTGGAATGTGTTATGGGTTTAGCTGAGTAGGCTTAAATTTAGGCTTTAAAGTTCAGACCAGGCCTAGGATTGTCAGCTGACTTGAGCTGAGCTGGGCTAGCTAACAGGTGACTTCTAGCTAATAATACTGTATTCTATACCATATTACGACATCATCTCAGAAGGGGTAAAATCCAGTGTGTGGGTGTGGCTTAGTCAGTTCCATCATGGCTGAACTAGGAGGAGAACGTCCTGCAGCTCCTCTACTGTGCTCAGCCCTGCTCCAGCTGCTGCTACTTGCCTTTTGGTTGAGTTCAGGGAAGTAGAAACATTTTGTTGTTACTCTTTCTCTGTCGGGACACGGAAGGATGCAACTCTTAATATAAGAATCAACNCACAATCCCATCATTTCTCTTTCTTGCAGAGTGTCTTCTAGAGTGCTTAATGAATCTAGAGTAATAGACTTTATATTAACTGGGGAGTGGGAAGTTATTTCTTGTTATATATAACTTAAGTAAGTGTGTGTTATATTGTAGTTTTCTCTTAATTTTCTCTTTTCTGTATAAATACATCTAGTTAGTTTCAGCATAAACCTAGTTTGGAGGGATTTTTTCCCCTCTCCCTCCTCTTCCCTTTTCACTCTGTCTTGGACAGTTGGCATTTTGCCACTGCTGGGACTTGGTTTCTGCTTCACTTTGACCTAGCTTGAGCTAGAGGCAGCAGTATGGTAGCATCCAGTCTTTTCTGTTGCCAAAAAGACAGTGGGTAGGTGTTACCAGGCCTGTGATACTGAATTGCAGGGGTTTTTTGTGGTTTCCTTTTGAGGGGAGGGAGGTTGGTTTTGGGTTGGTTTGGGGTTTTTTGGGGAGGGTTTTTTGTTTTTTTGTGGTTTGTTTTTGTTTGGGAGGGGTTGTTTTGTTTTTGGGGATTTTTTTATTTGTTCACGTTTTCACTATGGTGTTTTGTGTGTTTTCTGGGTTCATAACTACTTAATAGCATTTCTTTTCATAATACAAATTAGCAAATTAGCAGCTGTATTATTTATTTTTGGTAACAAATCCTCAGTGAAAAGATAATGTTTTCTGTTCTCCATTAGGCTGCGATATTGTGCTGGACTGGCTACGAAAGACATATTGGAGCCGTCAGCTGGGCAGCAACTTGTATGAAGAAAGTGAGGATGAGGATGAGGAAGAGGAGCAGGAAGAGGTGGAAGCAAATGCAGAGTTGGGCAATGATGCATGGGAGATTCAAACCCCACAGCATGAGGCTTGTCAGAAACACAAGGAATTCCATGGTAGGTGTCCCTAGAATGATGGCAGATAAGAAGATTAGATATACTGGTTTAAATGTCATCTTCTATCATAAAGATACAACTTCAGCTCAGGTTTTTGGATTCCTCTTTGGGCCTTGGTGGATTCTTGGGGTGAACTGGCTGGTTTGGTGTTAGTTCACCAAGTTTGTAGTGTACAATCCTTTACTTCTGTTGAGTATGCAGTATCATAATCAGTAGCAGCTGGTATACTGGGATGTAAGCATTGCAAGAATTAGTTGTAGTGTCTTGACAAGCACAGTTTTGGTCTTGAGACTACCACTGACAGAAGGCTATGGTCCTTTTATAGCTCTCAAAACTTTGTAGATTCTAACTTGAGAAAGAGCAAGATAAACGCAATTCATCCAGTTTTGAAATACTTTGCATATGGACAGAAAAATCATTTAGCTGCTGATAGTATTTAAAAAAACATCACAGGTAACTCAACCTGGGCATAATCCGAGATACTAAGTGCGGAACAATGGGAAGTCTTTGGTAAACTGTTCCAGTGGTTGCTTTTTCATCACCAGAAGTCTTTGAACACAAAGGACTTTTTTCTCAAAGTAGATTTCTAGTTTGAATGACTAAGTGGAGGAAATGGGAGTTCAGATTAGATATCTGGTCTGCAAGTTTTAGGCATGTGAAGTATCAAACAGTACCTCAAACAGTAAAACAAATAAGTCATAATTTTTTTTCTGACAAAGCATGGCAGGCTTACGGGGAGTAACTTGCCCAGTTGATTACAGCACCCCAATCCAAGGCCCAGAGAGTGTGCAAAAAAGCTGAAGTGATGCTTTTTGCTCCCTAGATGGTCACACTAGGTGACTAATGATTTTTCAGGCTTTAGGATCTATAGATTTGTTTCCAGTCTTTTCTAGATTCCTCTGTTACAGGGTCTATATACATAAAGTGGCTGCAATCCAGAAAATTTTAGCTAATTTTTTTGTTTAATACAGCGTTTATTAGATAATCCAAAACTAGAGGCAGTACTAAACTTTGGAACAGAGCAACTCTTAATGCTTTTCTTCCCAGAGTGTATGTCTTGTCTTCTGCCTTCATGTTAAATGACATCCGGGCATGTGCTATTCCTTCCTCTCCCTGTCTGCCCTAAAAAAAGAACACCCTACCCCCAGTTGACAGAAGAGAGAATCACAGAACAATGTAATAGATTCTGTGATTTGTATGTCCAGAGTAATGGAATGGGAATGGCATATCAGTCCTACAGTTCAAACACATTAGAAGTTTTATCTGGCTGATACTGGGTGGTATCATAGCAGAGGACAATGATAGCTGAGTGGTGAAGTATTTTGGAAGATATTGCTATTTCAAGTACAGTAAAAGTGCTCCACAGATAAAAGACATTTCATGCAGGTGGTAAATTAAAGTTCATTAAAGTCCAGTAAGAATGTGGTTGGTTTGTAAATAGCCACAGTGCTGTTTCAACAGCTGCAAAATGCAAGTGTAAGGAATACAAACATGCATCAGAACATAAACTGTATATAGGAACAATTTCTTCTTAAACTGATCTATGTAGGGATTTTTTTGAGCTGTCTGTTTATCCAACTTGCCTGTCTTTGACCACTGTTAGTGATAAAATAGGGAATTCGTGGTTCAACCCCACTTGAGAACATTTATGTTTCTAGAAAAGTCTGGGAGTTTTGTGAGTCTTCAGTGTGTTGTCTGAATCAGAGTTTGTGACTTCATTTGACTGATGCCTTCCTTGAGTGTATGTATATTCAGCAAAACTAAGCAACTTGCTTAGATACAAAATTCCCTTCCATAGTTGATGTCCTGTTTAAACTACAGATTTATGCTTATTTCTAGAAAAAGTGAGAGATGTTCTGATATCTTACAAGAATGAGCAGTTTCGGGTAAGTGCACACTGATTATCAGCACTTTTGTTACTTCTCATATCCTGCTTGGAGCAATACATCTTCTCTTTCTTGTTGCATTGGTTAGTTTCTTGTTCACATATCTCTACTAGTGTTGTCATACATGGCTTGCCAAAGGAAAGCTTCTCTACAGAGAACAAGGAATTTGTGCTGTGTTGGTTTCTAATGGGAACACTTTGTTCAGGTTTATAAAGGAGAGATGTACTTCTTGGAGATCCCAAGTCTTCCATGTCCAAGTAGATAGTGCTCGATTTGTTTTCATTCATCCTAGCATCTCTGGATGTCATTCAGAAGTCATTAGTCTGTGTTTTCTATCATCCATAGTATATATTTGCAGTGACCCGGTGACTGAAGTGATGCAATTTGTATTTGTGAATAATTTTCCCCAAAAATCTTTCTTTCCTTAGCTTCTCCTTTGTAATAATAGGTTAGTTCTCGAGATGTGGTGAGGGCTGGGTTACAGACCCTCTCAGCAGTCTTTGGATATGACCTGTTCTCACTGGGGAGATGTTCTCAGTTTTATTTTGATTAATATCATTGGGGACTTAAGGAGAAAGTGTGGTAACATTCTAGTGAAGTGTAGACTTAAATTAGCAATAACAGGTAGCATCAGGAATTTTATTGAAAATGAACATCCAGTTTCCTTCATTGTCTTGGTTTTGGATTATAAACCATGATTTTCCTTTGTTCATCTTTCCCTTTCTGTATTCGTTACTGGCTTATTTTGTAGGTTTTGCGTTGCATGGTAATGAGACAAACTGATAATGTGTGGTCAGTGACCTCTTAACCTACTAACAGAGCAGAGGGAAGTACTTCAAATTGAATAGGAAAATGCAACTTCAAAATTTAAACTGGTCACAGCTGAATGGGGGAAAGGAGAAGTCAGTCAGTTGCTAAAGAGTTAATGCAAATCTGTGTTTCAAAGTTCATGTGAATTCCTTATCCCCTTGAAATGCTGACAAGTAAACTGTTAAATGCCTCAATTTAACTGAATGCTGCATACAGTGCTTTTGAAACCTCTCTGTTCACCCTGTAAGGCTGCCTTTCTGGTTGAGTGATTGCAAGTGGTGCACTTCTGTCAGCTGTAACACAACACAGTGGAATTGTGAAAAACAAATGCTCTGTAGATACAGGTGTTGTCAGCATAGCTTCTTTTAATATGTACTTTTTGCCACTCTTGAGGTTCACTGAGTAAGGATGGCCAAAGGGTTTGCCAATACCTGTTTGCTTCATGGAGTTTGAACCCCTTGTGGCTGATACCTGCAACTGCTTAACTGAAATTTACCTTTAATAAAAAAATAATACTACTTTTATGTGTTAATAACTGTTGCCAGTAATTTTAAGAGATGTAACTTGGTCCTTTGTTGGCCTCTGGAACTCTGTTTTGTACAACAATAGATCTCTTGTTTTAAACTAATTATAGCTGATAAAATCTTAGAAAATTAGAAATGGATTGAAAAAAATGACATGGCCTTTTTCTTTTGCTCTTTAAAGGCAGATGATTTGCTGCATCCAAATAATTTCTTAATCATGACAGCAACTGAATGTTCCAAATGTCGAATAAATGCTACTTAAAGCTTTTTTTTAGGGCAGTATTTTAAAAATCACCTTGCATTTGCATGGAAAGAGTGGTACAGTATCTTTGCTGGTTTCCCTGCATAAATATATAGTGTGTCGCTTATCTTTGTCATGTAAGAAGAAGAATCACTTATGTCTAATCATCTTTATAGCAGTGTAACTGTAGAGTCTGTGATCCAGATACTTGTCTGGCTACTTTATTAGCTCTTTATTATGCTTAAAAGCTTGTAGAAATCTGTAGAGTGTAAACTAGGGTACAATATAGTTCCGTCACGGGGACTGTGTACTTTATTGGCTGTTGATATGAGTGGGTTGGAGGTTCTTCAGTCACTTTTGGTCATGTTTTTATACTTGATTTATCATCTAAAGTATCTTCTGCATTTAGTGATAGCTTTGCATATACAGAAAAGCTGATCACAGTCCTGAAAATGACACCTTGGTTTTTCAGTCTCATTTTACATTGCATTCCTGTTTGGCAGGAAAAAGAATTTCCTTTTTTCTCTCAGTAGTTACTGCCTTCCAGAAAAGAATCAGCTAGATACTTACTGGTGATGTATTGTGGTTTACGCCAATGTTTTGTAGAAGGTCTTGATGGTAGAACTGCCCCTTGGGTAGCTTGTGAGCCTAAGCAGAAGGCATGTCTTACCTTGCTGAGCAGACTCAGGTAAGGTATATATCAAATGAAGAAACCACTACTTTTCAGAGGAGTACTGACCTTAAATATTCCCTCTTTCATTCTTGATACAATCTGGTTTTTATTTTCATCTACTGTATGCATAATGTGACTGACAAAGACTTGTCCAGAGTGATCAACCTAATCACCATGGCACATGCTGACTTAATGATACAAAATGGACCTGTCCTGGTTTGTGCTGAAGTCAGGGAGAGCAAGGTTTAGAATGAGAATGAGGGTGCTGGGACTGTGACTACTTGGTACTCCTTCCTTTTTAATTCAAGCCTTTTCTGAATATGACATGGCTTATATTGATTTTTACTGTAACTTTTGTGAATGTTTTCAAGTGTTGTTGAGGAAGTACATATGGCATGTGCATCTTCTGTTCAGAGAAATGTCTTTATGTTTGCCATTGGGGCATATTTTCTGTTAATGCTTGAATTTTTCCTTCACTCAGGTTATGCAGACTATGCAGTCTGTTTCAAAGTCTCGAGAATTGTGGTCTGATTCCTCTTCAGAAATGGATTGGATCTTGGCTCAGATCAAAGACCTGATGCAGGAAAACAGGTACAGCTCTAATAAGGAGCTGAGGTGAAAGGCAGAGTGTAGAACTGGACCTGTAGCCCTGCTCCACCACCTTTTCACGGTGTTGTTCAGCTGATAATGGAGAAAGCAATTAGTTGATTTCCTCAACATCTTTGAGGACTGAGTTGTTAATCTGTGTTAATGAATAATGTTGCCTGTGCCAGATGGCCTCCAGAGTGTTGTGCCAGACTTGGCTGTGCTGGCCCCAAGGCATGTCCAGAACGCCCCAGGAACTGGGTGTTGGGTTGCAGACAGCTGGTTTGGTTCTCCTCTGGATTTTTTGAGCACAGAGGGCTGTAACTCTTTATTGCTTCAGTCACATGGAGGCTTCTCCAGTGGTCTCTCTGAGAATCTAGTTTTCTGAAGGACTGACTGATGGTACTTTCCTTCTCTGAGCTGAAGACAGGATTGTTCCTGCAGTCTTCTGAGTGTTTCTGAAGTGCCCAAAGGTGCTTAAGTTAAAGGACTCAGCTTCTGCCTTTCGCTGAAGAGAAAAATTTTGGTTGTTTACTCATAGAAAATATACCACATGGAAGGGAGGGAGGAAGGCTAGTGTGGAATGCATTGACAGGTTGTGACTTTATTACATTTGGAAACCTGTGTTATAAACTTGGGGGTAGCAGAGTTTACAAATTAAGATGTCAAATTTGTATGAAAGTGCTTTGACCTATGACCTATGAAAGTGCTTTTTTAATTTAGAATGCCCATGTAATTGAGTAAAGCCTTTCATTTGCCTATCAACATAGCTTGTAATTTGGCCTCTGCAGAGGGCAGAAAATTCTTTTAGCCCTGAAGGAAAATGAAGTAACTGCAAAGGATACTCTGCTTCAGAGAACTGCCCAAGTGGACTTGGAGAGGACCAGACGAAGTTGCCATCTACATCAAAATGTCTTTAAAAGGTGGTGGTGATTGGTCATGCATGTACGAGTAATGGTAACGGTGCTGGAATATTTTCCAGGGAGGAGAAGGATTGAAACTGGATTTTGTTTTTAGAAACAATTACATGGTACCACTTGCCTTCTGATCTCCCACCACATCATCTACTTATGACAAAGTGGTCTAGCCTGTATGTGTGTTGTTTCTATACTCTGAGCTCTTCAGCTGCTGTTTGTATTTATAAAAATTCAGTATTGGATCTAAGTCACATTGGATGTTTAGATTTGGAAGCCATTCCTATTGGGGAAGACAAATTTTCTTATCCATTCTGTATCAAAATATGCCATGTTTGACATGGGTGCTACCATTCCAAATCCTTGCACAGGGTTAGAAGCTCATGGATAGAAGCGTGAACAGAAGAACTCAAGAGAACCATACAACTGGATATTGGGATAGCTGTGGAAATTTTACTGCTTTCCCTTTTGCTGTATCTTATTTTCAAGTGTCAGTGCAGCCTACCTGTGTTGGTAGGCTCAGTCTTCCATTTTCATTGTCAGCCTAATAGGAGATGAAGTGATTCTGAAACTTAGAGCATTCAGAGCTGTCATACTAACTGAAGTTTGCAGGATAATTATAAGGGCAGGAGACATCCAAGAAAGAGCTGTAGGGAAGAGCAGTTGTGACCCTACTGTAGAGTATCTGCTGAACAGCTGTATGCACTGTAAGGTGGGACTTGTGCCAGCAAGTCAACAGGGTTGGCTTTCCCCCTGGGATTTAACCTAGCTCTGTGAGTCAGAGGTTCTCAGATCTTGGCTGGCCTGCTGGCAGCAGAGTTCGATCATACCCCATGGGTGTTTCACTATGATAAATGTTCCTGTGCTTTTGAAATATCGAGATACTTGTAACTTGAGTAGAAATGTTTCCTTCAATTCTGTTCCAGTTTGTACAACTGCACATTCCCTCTGAGTCTAGTAGGATATATCCAAACAAAAACTGGTATGTGATTTTAGTGCCTAGCAAAATTTTCTATTCCCTCCTAATGGTTCTAGGTATTTGGCTCTCAAACTCGTTTCAGAAGTGGTACAAGCCGTGTTTTGAGTAAGTGGCATTAATAAGTCTCTTTGATTGCTCTAGGGAATCAGTGGCTGAAGCTCTTCTCAATGATGGCTTTCTCATCCCAAAGATGGATTGTCTGAAGGTGCTAAATATCAAACATGAAGGTTAGTGTTTTGGGCACCATGCAAGTAAAATGTGCATAGTTAGTGTTCTGACCAAGTCTGTTCTTTTTTTCTCATTGTATTGAAATCCATAATTCTCTGCATATTTTGGGTAAATCTAGGTCCTTAAACATCTTCTGCCCTGTTCCCAGACGTCTTTATGTCCATGCTTAGCTATTGCTTTTGCATAGATCTTGTAGTATTGAAGGATAGGTCTTCAGCACTGAATGCACAGCCAGAACATCTTTAAAAGTCTGCAACTTTACCCTTTTCTGCAATAGTTGTTGATTTCACAGCCAAGAAACTTTCCAAGAAAAATCTTAAATTTTGTTGACGGTATTACAGTAGTGAAAATTGAGGAGCTTTTTTATTCTATATTGCTTTGCTCAGTGTATCTTCTCTTTGCAGTATATTTTTAGACAGAATAGCTCTGTGTGAAATAAGCTGAAACTGAATAGCGTTAGCAAAACAGGTAGATTTTCCTGTGCTACCAATTTCCTTGTGCTAGTTATCAATTTGCTGCTTATTTTTCTTCCCTAACATAAGAAAAGTAATAATTTCAGGTTCAGTGAGGATCACAAGAAATACACTGGAACCAATTATCTTAGAACAAACCACTTCAGTTTAGTGCAAGTGTCACACCTGTGTTTCACAGAAAATTACAAAACACTAATTTTTGGCTTCTTTGGGGTTTTCTTTCTTCTTATTGCAGCAAATAAAGAAGTATGGCAGTTCAGAGTTCCTCAGACCTTTTACTGCTTTTGGCAACCTTTGCTGACAGGACTCCTTTCACGAAGTTTTACACAGATCCTAATAGAGAAAATGTTTATGGAGTTGAAGGAATGTTCTGACTCTTCAGAACTCAGGCCTCAGTTCCTGATTAACTGGATTTCTGAGTTGCTGACTGGCATTGCCAAAGTAAACGCTGGTGAGTGTGTCTGGGATTTCTGTATTCAACGAAATCTGAGAGTCTCCTTGGTACTAGTGTGAAAACAAGGAGTGGGGGGACCTTTCGTGCAGAAAGTGCAGTAACCTAAATAGTACATACTGTCATGTGAATGTACAGATTTTATTGTTACATTTCTTAGACTCTTCAACCTGTAGCTTATTCATGCCATGTATTTCTTTGCAAAAAATTAAAATTGTTATTGATAACTTTGCTGCAGCCTCCTCAAGATAGGAAAAGCCAATCTTTCACATGAAAGATCAGGCCCTTAAGTGCTACTTTTTCCAGATATCAGTACTTGTATGAAATAACAGTAGTAGATAATAAAGATGTTGCATGCAATCTGTTCTCCGTTCTTTCCTCTCTTAATAGAAGCCTGCCTTTACAAGATACTAAATAGTGTTCCTGTCCTTTATTGATCCTGTCACAAGATTTTTACGCCTTCTAAACTTACACAAAAGTACTAAAATACTTTGTTTTCAGTTCCTGACTCCATAGAACTGTTAAAATTTGCAAATTGCACGTTTCATTCCAGAGAGGGGCACTGAGGCACCTTAATTATTCAGTGTCACAGTATTCTGTTAACAGGACTTTTATACTGTAGCACACTACGTCCTTGAAGAGGTTTCCAGCTGGCTAATTTCACTGCCTCTTCTGTCCTCTGCTGGTCAGGCTCAGACTGCACAAAGATTTTACGAGTATCTCATGGGTTAGTGTTTCATGCTTTGAGGCAGCACTGAGGATGTATCTATTATGTACTCAGACCGCTGAACTGTGCTCGTTAAATCTACTCGCTGTAGAGCTGCCTGGAACGATGCTGGGTCCCAGATACAGTATGCTGCATTTCATTGGGGCAATACTGTTCAAACACATCTTGTGGCTTTTCTCTCTGGAATGACAGGCACAGGGCCAGCTTGGGAAGGTCTGCACTTGGTTGTGGTCAAGTCTTGTGGAGCCATCCTGCTTGTCCTTGCATTGTCATGTTCCTTATGTGTTTGGTCAGTACATCAGGTCATGGACATGGATTGAAATGCCAGCTGATTTGAGGATGTGTTCCAGTAAAAATGCAGAGAGATGAACGGCATACTTTTGAGTTTTGAGCACCTGGTTGTTTTCATTATCTTCTTTGAAGGGAAGAAAAGACAGCACTGTAACAAACAGATGTCGACGAAGGAGCTGTTCCTCCATAAAGTTCCTTTGCAGTGGATAAGACTGACTGACAGTTGCCTGGAAGCTCCCTGCTGGGCAACCCCACATCTTCTTCAGCTGTAAGTTCGATCCTGTGCCCTAGAAAAGTACAGCAAACAGTGCTCTGTAACACCTTTGGTTCCCTAGTGATGCACTGAGTTATAGCTGTGTTCCCTTGCCTTGCTTTGCCTCTAGTAGGAATTGTGACAAGTGAATAGATAGCTATGCATATTGCTACTCGTCTCTCCACTGATTCCCCAAAGAGAAGAAGGAAGAGAATTTAAAAGGATTTGATTTAATTTAAAAGGATTGCACCTTCAAGTTATCTGGGGAGGTACTGAAGAAGCAAGCTGGTCAGAAGAAAAGTGACTTAGTAGAGGTGTTACTGCTTATAGAGGTGATACCACCAGTGGTAAATTTATAACTTTTACACCTGTAAACAGCAAAGCAGTTATAAGTATCCCAAGTCCTTAGTTTTCGTCACAAAGAGGGAGTATTACAGCATCCACAAACCAGAGATTTTGCCTGTTAGAGGAGCTGTATGAGACAGCTGTCCTGGAGAAAACAAACACTTAAAAGCAAAAAAGACTCCAGATGAAGGTTTATCAAGCCTTGTAAGATGTTTCCATTGCCCTTTTTGCTTTTTAGGATCCTCACAATCATGAGACCTCGCTTGCCACGTTCTTCTCGGAAGAACCTTCTCTATCTTGCCACCGTTTACACAGAAGGCGGTGCCCCTTTGTCCAGTCCAGGCCTCTCTTCAGATGGCAGTGCACATCCAATTTACACTATAGAGAGCCTACAGTGGAGAGTCAGGCAGGAAAATCAGGTTAAAAATCAAGGGCAGACTGTAGAGAAAGAAGATGATGTGCTGGAGAGAGATGATGGTGTAGAGGAAGAGGAGGAGGAGGAAGAAGAGACGGCAACTGAAAGCAATCCTTGGGAAGGACTTGCTCCCGGGGGTCACGTGGCAGCTGTTGCTGAGAGAAGGGCAGCACTGCGAGGGTCGGCCTGGCAGGTCACCGCAGGTAAACAGGGACTGACACTTGCAGTCTTCATCACTGACAAATGTTCATTGCAGTGCAAAGACATCTCAGCCTTTTGGGCCTGGCCATAATTGAAGTGTGCTTCAAAGTCGTCTAAATACCCAATTACTGGAAAAAGTGGGCTTTTTGAGTCTTTCATTTATGTGCAGGAGTCATTTCTCTTAACCTCTTGAACCACTGTGAGTGCATTTTCCAGGAGCATGTTATTACTGTGTCAATTATTTGTTTATTAGGCTTTTCCAAACTGTTAAAAATTTCAATGTATCCAAGTGATGGGGCAGAATATGTGCCAGCTGTGAATGACAAAGAAAATAGGGATGTTTCTTGGACTTGCGTTTGTCAGACTTGTGAGTATTTGAAAGTACAGTTTGGCTGTGAAGTTCCATGCTCCAGGAACATGACTACTGTGACATGGTGGCAAACAAAAGAAAGGAGCAAGGCAAGTTTTTAGAAGGAATAAACAGTATATCCAATGTTTTGTTATCTTTGTTACAGTAGCTGTACTTTCTCTTTGAAGTTGGAGGTTTCTGTAGCTTAAGCATTTTGGGTGAGTGATTTATGAAGGGACTTGAAGAAAGGAGGAGGAAGTTGATGGAGAGGACTTGGAGTCAAAATGATACTTAAAGGAAGAAAAGCAGCCATTAGAAGATAATGAACTCTTATACCCCATTCACTAATAAATTTTTCCAAGTCAAGAAAAAAAGACATCTTAGTTATGCTGATGTGAACAGCTTGTTAGAGCTGGATGTTTTGAGAACAAAGGTAAAATTGTGTTCTGCTTCTGTGACTACTTTGGTTCAGATCAAGCACAGCCTTCACTGAAGGAGCAGACATTGTGTCCTGAAACACCTGACTTTGGTGAAGATTCTACTTGTGAAGTTGGTTTTATATAAACTTTATTTCTGCTCAAATAACATCTGTGTAGTTACTATCCTTAAACAATTTGAAACTACAGCCAATAGGTATGTATCAACCCATGGCATCATGTGGCATATCAAGTATTTGCTGGGTTGTTCCCCCAAAAAAGGGTTTACCCTGTTTAATATATATAATGGTTGTTTGCCTTATAGCTGCGTTGGATGTTACCACATGCTGTTTCTGCCCCCCTTTAAATTGTAAAACTACAACACTTAGAAAGCACTATCCTACATCAAGATTTTTTGTTCTATTAAATGCCTAAGAATAGTATGAAATGAAAACCAAATAAAGGTGCTGGTTCTTCTAGGGCAGTGCTTGGGGTTTTAGCAAATACCAGGTACACAAAACTTACCAATTTCAGGCAAAGAGAAGCAAATGACCAAGCTTTACATGGTTAGCAGGTGTCTCAAACAGTCTGTGAAATTATACCTGGCTTTTTGGAGTGGAGGCCCTTCTCAAAGCTTGTCTGCTGGTCTTTGCTGAGCTGCTGGTAGATGTTCCAAAAGCAGATGTTCTGGTATCAAGAAAGCACATAGGCTTAAAAATCTTATTTTCAAAATGATGACACACAGTAATTTATATCTTTAATTTCTTAGATGTGAACTAAGAATGAAATATGAAGAGGGATTTCTAGGAATTTTGGCTTCACAATATAAAGGAACAGACTCACTGATGTTATCTGTTGTGATCAGTGGTTTTCCATTGTGCAATTTCTAGCCCCCACTGGAAGTAAAGTCTAACAGATGTGAAGTCATGGCGAAGAAACAGCCATAGGTGCTGTATTTTCAAGACTCTGTCATGTTGTTTTAGTTTGCCATCTCATCCCAGCCCACCTGTTTGTCCAGAATTGCTTAGATGGTTGTCTGGGCCTCCCCAGCCTTATGGTGCCTTATCCTGTGCTGCAGTTGTGGCTTCAGTTCCTCTTCAGTCGCTGTTGGCGCTGTGGCTGTGCTGCTCTTCAGCTCGGGGAGTTAATGATGCTTGGTCTGACTGGAGAAATGAGCTCACTGAGGGCAAGGATACTGGTGTGCCTCTTCATATGTGTACAAATAGCTATGTCCATTTACAGAATTATGCAGAGTAATTTCTTTAACTTATCATATGTAAGTCAATGTGTATGTTTCAAGCAAAAGCATTCTTAAAAGAGGAAGGTAATATGGAGGGTTGCTCCACAATATACTGCAGGGTTTCTTTTAATGGACATTGTTTCCCAGTGGCTTGGAAGAGTTGCCCTGTGTAGATTGCATGATGGTGCTACATGATTCCAGCTATGTCCCTGCTGTTAAACACTACAGTGTCTTTCTTTGGAGGAGATGTAGGGTTAGAAATAAAATCACTTACAGCTGTAGTTCAGACTTATTTTTGCTGCATCCCTGAGATTGTTCATTTGTGCTGGATAGCTGAGTTACTTGGGGCAGTATTTGGGGAGTTGGGGGGATCTTATATTTGAAAATCTCTCTGGGAAGGTCAGACTCCTTGTTTTGTACTGTTTTTACCTAGATGAAGTACGATGGAAAGACTTTCCTCTTGGGAAACTCCCGGGTCAGACAGATGACCCTGATGGTCTCATGCTGGATAATTATACTATGATGTCCCTTCTTGATCAGCCAGTGAAAGATGAGTGGAAGGCTCTCAATACAAAGTGAGTAATGGTGTCCTGAACCATGAAATGCATTTATCTCTCTGTGCCTTGTACTATATGATGTGAAAAATTAAGGCTGATATTTCCTTTTTACTTCTGTTTAACTAAATAGTTTGACTTGTCTAATGTCTCTGACTGTCTCTAATACCCACAAACTGCACTTCTCTCTTTCAAGTAATGTGTGTATGTGGAAAGACCTTTGCAGTGCTGGTGTAAGAGCGTAACAGTCTGTTCTTCAGACTGTGCTGACAACTTTCAGCATTGTCTGATGCTTTTAGTAAGACACAGTCTGCTGATCCCTTAGAGTTACTAGGCTGTAAGGGCAGAATTTTTAAATAAAGCTACTGAGAGCTGATACAGAATATGCCTGGTGATACACTGGGACGAATAATTTTTATGCGAATGACTGTGGCATTGCAGTTAAAGCATGCAGGACTAGAAGCCTTGGAAGTCACTTAGCCTCCCTCAGTATTAGTTTTCCTAGACTAGGTAATCTTGTATAGGAAGGAGGAGTCATTCTAAAACGCACAGTGGTTTGGTGAAGCACTTTGAGGTGCATTAGTGGGAAAGCAGGAAGATGAGGTGAGCAGGTTACCCACAGAAAATGGTTGACTGCAATTACTTTTGTAATACCTTAGGAAAGAATTGGCTGTACGTGACCGGGGTGGAAACAATCCAAGTTTCGTCAGGAGTATTAAAACAGCAGCTTGTTTAATACTCTTACTTCACTTGCATAGCAGCTTCTCCATTTGCCAAAGGACATGTGGCATCAGAAAGGTGGTCTGACTTGCCTGAGGGAGAAGGGAGTAGGTTTTCTTGATTACTGGATATATTCTTCTATGTAGGAACTTTGTCCTGTAGCTACATGAGCTTTTTGCTTCCCCATCAAAGATATTTGTATGGCCTGTTCCAGAAGGGGTGTTTGCTATGTACTTCTACTTTGATACTGCCCTCTAACTTCTCTGTCTGCAGAGAGCTGTTCTGCCAGACTCTTGAAGGTGTACTGAAGTGTGGTATGAGAGACTGAGAGATATGTTGATGTTTTTCTTTGAAAGTACCCGTCAGGTGCTTGGAAGAAGCACCTGCAGCACAAGCAGTGGGACATGCCCTTTCTAAAAGCCATGGCATTTGTCTTTCTATCTGGTTCCACAGACTTAATGCAGAGCAAGGTAATGAACCAGAGAAAGGGTTTCCTGGAGCCTGGAGTTTGTCATTAATTTGGGGAAAAGGGCTTTGGCCAAGTCATGTGACAGAAGCAGAACCTCTTGCTGCAGCCCTAATTCACTGGGTCAACAGATGAGAATGGACACCTGGTGACCTTACAATGCATTTAGTCTATGCTGTTTAACATCTGCCTGGATTCTGCCCTGCCTTGTTTGAGGTCTGTGCTTTTTACTAAATAATTTCTATTAACTTGTAGCAAAACTTGATTGCGTACCAGGAAAAAGAGGTTTCATCTGCAATCTGCCTTCACTTTTAAGATTAACTCAGTCTTGAAAGACAATTAATAGCTCAATTCCTGTTTGACTTCTTTTTGTGCTTTTGTTGTTGTTTCTGGAGGTTCAGAATACTGGAAAATGTGCCTCCCCTATGCTGAAAGCAACAGCCTAGCTATCCACATTTTCCCCTCCTGAATAAGTAATTTTTTCTTCTTTCCCTGACACTTAACACAGTTTGGCCTCTTGGGAAACCCTTTGCACAGTTTCTGAGACCTTCCCAAAGAACAGAACAGAACAGCTCAAATCTCAGAGAATCAAACAGTTAAAAAAGAGCAGAATCCAACCAAAACAGTACTTAGCTCTCTGCAGATAGAAATAATATTGGAAAAAACAGGGCAAAACTGAACCCAGGATTCAGGGAGTGGCTTCACCAGTGCCAGGTGCAATCACTGCCCTGGTCCTCCTGGCCACACTGTTGCTGAGACAGGTCAGGTGCCACTGGCCCTCGTGCCTAGCTGGGCATGCACCAGCTCATGGTCAGCCGCTGTCACCAGCACCTCCAGGGCCTTTCCCATGGGGCTGCTTTCCAGCCCCTCTGCCCCAGCTGGGAGCATTCCTGGGTTGTTGTGACCCCGGTGCTTGTCAGGGTCTGTCCATGGAATCTCTGTCCTGGGAAGGGCAGCAGGTCTGTACAGACAGGAATGACAAGGAGTATACATCACAATGGAGAAAGACCCAGTTATTTACTACTGAGCATCTGGAAAAGGCTTAAGAGGTTTTTGGTGAATAGCTTGATGTTGCTGCATAAATAAAACTTTACAAACAGCTCAGTCTTTTTTGCAGGAATTTTTTTCTGTCTTCAGAGGTCTTTGGTTTTAATATGAGACAATTTCCTGAGATGCTTGGGTACTTTGATAAAGCTTGCAGTTCCTTCTCCATGCCTCCAAAAGATTGTGTTTGTTGGTGGGTTTTCTGGTGTATGCTGTGCACGTGTTGTCAAAGTTCACATTAAGTGTTGCTGAGGCTACCTCTGAAGCTTTGAATAGCTGCTGTCATCCTCAGGCAGATATTTTCATTTTGTGATAAGTATATGTGCTTTTTGTTAGCTCCCAGTGTTCAGTTTTACCTGATGGTAGGAGCAAATTTGGCAAATGATGCCCCCCTGGAGAGCTTTCTGAGGGTGGAGTTGCTGACATACTCTTGCTTAGGCATTGCATCCTTGAAAGTCTTTGTAAACGTAGTTCCCACGACTGCTTTCTAAAGCCATAGGAATGGGTAGTGGTGTGCAGGATAGGCACTGTAACATTTATAACTTGTGACGCTGTTCTTATGTTAATTGCTTGCTGTGTTAGCATTTCACCTCATGAGCTGCAAATGAGAGATGAAGGTTCAGATGAACATTGTTCTCTGGTTATTTCTGCGGTCATGTGTCCCTCAGAACTGGTAACCTCACTTTTGGTTTGTGCCTTGCTACCTTTGGTGTTTCAGGACTGTTGCCTCTCTTGAACAGACTGATTAAAAACTAAGGACATTCTAGCAGCTAAACATTCAGAGCTAAGAAAGAAAAATTATGTTTTGGAAATAATGTGTTACCAAAATTATTTCGGTGATGTAAGCTTCTAAACCAGCTCAGTGCTTATGTGCTTTATTTCTCTTCCTCACAGCTCTGCAGAATTGAATATTCTTGGGACAGGAGGATTGTTATGGACCCAGAATGACTTCCATAAAATAAAAAGTGGTCTTCAACTTTTCTGAGATAGCATCAGAGTGCTCTATGACTTTCAATATTGCACAAGTTAAATGGCATGGAAGAACTAGTAATGGTGGTGGGGAAACAACCTGTTATTGTTGTGATTTATTGATTTTTTACCATGTAAAGTCAGTATTTTATAAAGGTGGTGTGTTTTAAGTTCCATGTATATTAACCATTGTCTTGCTTAACCACTGTCATGAACTTTTAGCTCTAGCTAATGATTGTCAAATACAGTTGAGTACTTTGGAATCCCTCAAGGTTCCTTAATTATTTCATGGTTAATAAATACAACTGATTTCTAAGACAAACCTTCCTCGTGGTTCCTGTTTCTCCATTTTCACTCAGGTATTCTGCAAAGTGTCCTCTGGTCCTTGTTAGCCAGACTTATGGAGCTGATTATTGTCCTGTAGGAGTGATTTTGCCAGGGTAAGACTGTGCTAGTTTTCACCTCGCTGCGATTTCACACAAACCTTCAGGGATCAGTCCTGGCTATAGCATGGCTGAGTGCACCATAGTGCACAAATACCTTCCAAGTGTACCGTTTTTCCCAAGTGATGATCTTGAGGCTGTTACTGTCTCTCTTTCAATGAAGTTTTTTGCTTGGTATTATTTTTGTTCACGATTTTGCTGAGGTTCATAACCAATACTGTGGTCTTTGCTGAGAGCTGGTATGATTACTGCAGAAATGGACCTGAGTGAATGCCCTGTTGTAAAGTTATTGAGAGAAAGGGCTTCCAGCTAGTTTTCCCTAAATTTAGTTTTCTCTACCTCTATTACAGGTTCTTAGATCTTGGAGGCTTCTGCAATTACCTGTCAAAAAACTCAGGAGTTTAAGTGTGTATTTATTGCAGGACTCCTCAATAAGGTTTTGTCAGGGTGCATCTGCTGGGGGTAATACAGGCTTTCTCTGTGTTGGAGAAATAATTTGATGTTTTACAAACTAATCAGAAAGAGGAACATGTCAGTAGAAAGAGAGAAGAAAAGGGACATGCAGCTTTAGCAGTACTTTGCATACGATTGAAATGCATGTTTAGAACAGCAAATAGCAAATCCATGGATGCTTGAGCTGCTCTCGAGTAGAGGCTTAGCTGATGTCCATAATGTATTATTTTATTCTTCTCTAATTTTTGTTACCCTGTTCTACTGTAGTTGCTTGTTACCAGACACCCAAAAGTTATTTAAAATGGAAGATACATTGTACATTTCCTTCTCTAAAACCAAGCAGTGCCAATGCAAAAGGAAACAAACTTCTTTTTCTATTATGAGGGATTTTTCATGTAAGCCTCTCCCTTTTTCTCCTTTCAGCCAGCAGTTACTCAAACTTATTTAGGAAATTGTGAGTGAAGGAGATTTGTTCCTTGATTACTGCATTTTAAAGAGTATGACATTTAAATTATTGTATTTTGTATTGCAAACAAGCATAATTCAAAAAGGAATGTGTGGTGCTGGCAAATACTGTACCATATGTAACTTTTTTCCCCTTTGGTAGAGGTTTACTTGGTGTGTGTCAGCAACTACCCTACCTGGATAACCTGGGATTTTTCAGTAAACCAGTTTAAAAAATACCAAGAAATAATGTGGACAGACTACAAGAGTTGTTTTGGACAAAACAGCTTTTTGGGGCTCTTGTCTAAAGAGGGTTGAAAAATAAAAAGCTAGAAACAAATAATAATCCAATGGCTCTCAGTTTTATTAAATAAGCAATTTTTTATTTATATATATAAATTACAACATGTCTCGTATTATTAAATAATTGTGCAAAACATTTACACAGAGCAAGGGGGAACAAGTGATAGCCTGTACTTCTTTTAGATTCTTGCAGTTCTCTTAATACATTTACAAACTTTAAATACCACAGACCAAAATCATCAATGGCTAACCGAATACTGGCATGAGAGTAACTGAAGTGATGGTACACTTCTATTTTTCCAGTTGAAATACTTGAGAAAATACAGTTAACGAGGGCTCTGTCACACAAACGAGCTGTGGGTACATAAGAGGAGTATTAAAGCTGAACACTCACCACAGAAGTAACCATGACAGATCCAAAGATCTGACCATTTTAAGTCCTGTAGTACTTTTGGCTGTGGAGCAAAACTTCACAGAAATGATGGGTGTTCCTTCTTAGCATGGAGTTTTAAAAATTGCAGTAATCAGGTGTTCCTGTTCATGATTTGCTGGACATCACAGGTACTGTATACATGGCACCAGGTATTTTATAACTTTGGACAAATTCTTTGTACGTTCTGACTTCATCATTAAGAATTTCAAAATGCCAAAATACATAATTTGAGACAAACTGGCATTTAAAGTAGGTAGGGAGAAACTCACCTAGATTGATGCTTTGGCTTTACTTGTTTTTTTTTAAAAAGAGGCTCCTTTTACTACTTGTTCTAAGCAACCATACTCCACACTTGATTTTAAGTTTACAATTAAAGCATTTTTACAAAAGCTAAACACTCATGCTGGTAAATAAATTACATGCAGCAGCAACTACAGCAGTGCATGCTTGTTACTACAGATATTTAAGAATACTACATACTGGTTTAACATCCATTTTCACTCATTTTGTCATTAAGACTTACATTATATTTGGGTCAACAAAAAAAACCCAAAGAGATTTATAAAATTTTACAACAATTAAACAGTAATGTTTAATTCTACAAATGAATAAAGCCAACTACTGCAGCTTAATATGACAACAACAGACTAACAGCAGTGAAATCATCTACAATTTACTATATTACAGACATGTAATGCTTACAAAAATATTAAATAACTTAGATCAACATACCCTAAAGCATTTGGGCTCTGATTTATGACTTTAAAGGTACACAATTTTAAGTGACAGATTATGTGAAAGTAATAGCTGAAGACAAAAGTAAATCAAAACTCCCAGAGAATGCTCTGGTCCCAGTAAAGCACTAAAATCTACTGCATAACTCCTGTTTTCTGCAGTAGTCCATGATTTTACCTTCACACTTTTTCCCCCCCTCATTTAGAATTCTATTTTCATGGATTTTATTAAAATATAATTTCTAGAACTGTTCTCTTACAGTTTTAAAAACATTTAAATACCATGCTCTCAAAAAGAGCACTTATATGAAGTCTTATATTTACAATATAGACAGTTGTGATCAGGTGTTAGTAAGATCAACTCTTCCATGTAAGAAGAAATCTAAGCTTATGTGCTAAAGATCAGTGAATGTGTCAGTGTTTTGAATTGTCGTGTAAACATATCTGAAAACACATGTGGATGGCTGAATTATCACTTAAAGGAGTTGATCAGGAAAGACTACATCACATAGAAAAGTTTTATTACCTGCAAGGAGGACTAAACAAGCACAAAATTTGCAGGTTATTTCCACAAGGCTCTACTGCCCATTCTGTAGCTGTGCAGTGTGGATGCTTAAATAGCTTCCTAGCAAAAGACAATTTGCCTTTAAAATGTCTTTGGGAAATAGTTTGCTGGGTTTGTATTAGCACAGCATTCCCATTTTTAAAAAGGAGTTATTTTATCAGTAAAAAAAAGGTTAGTGGAAATTGAAATGACTAGACAAATCCTACAAAAATGGTATCTCCGTAAGCCACCCAAGACTTCATACAGAAATCTCTGGTTTTCCACATTACGAAAAATCAAAAATACAGACTAAACCTCTCTTAAAATAGCTTATCTTTTTAAGTGGAGAAAAACAGAACAAACATTTTTCTGCATACAAATATTTAATTCCATGCAAGATGGAAAACATGAGTGCACAATAAACCTCATATCATACCTAAATAATTTATAAATTAATGTTAGAATAAAGTAAGGTCTATAGCAATTACTGTTACTCTTTAAACACATGCAGATGAGCTAACAGCAACACTTTTTACATAAAGTTTAGTGCAAGAAAGTATCTGCTTAATAGATAGACCGAAGATACCTATGTAATGCTTAGAGATGTACACACAGTATCCGTGTACATAACCTGGTTCTGAAAAGTTGTCCTTGTTTGTCTATAAACTACAAGTGCCCATTTTAAATAAAAAAAAAAATCCATAATTACTCATGGGCTACTTCCCTGTGACACATGGTGTCACAAACATTGTGGTGAAAATGTAATACTGAAGTTAATCTAGAGATTATTTTTTTATACACAGTTTTTATACAATCAAGAAAAAAAGATACAATTTGTATCAACAAACAAAAGGTCATTTCTGGTTATTTGAGGCATTGCTCTCAGCTGCTTATACCATGCAAGAGAAGAGAATAAGAATTAATTGAAAATTAAAAATATGAAATGTTTTTGAAAACTGGTCAAGAGTTAAATCTGTTTTCCCCAACTACTATAAGTACCTAAAGATTTCTTTTTTCCCCATTAACAGAGAATAGCCAGCTAATTAAAACTTCAGTTATTTTTAAACACCAAGTGTAAATTCAGAATCACCTTCAAGTTACCTCAATTTCAAAGACATAATGACATGGTCATTTTATATGTCGTCCGTACCAACACAAGAATACTTATCCTGTGTGAAATGATACAGTTATCAAAGGTCAGTAAATTAACTGTAGTTGCACCCATAATTGTGGTTAGTTGTTGGTTCATTTGTTGGGTTTTTTTACATGACACAGATTTTGCACATGAAAAAGAGCCCACGAGATAGTTTGAATCAAAACGACTACAGTAACACAAGTGGAGGAAATTATATAACTTTGTTTCTCAGACAAACAGATAACTAGAAAGCAGCATGCAAGCCATTATCAAAACACCAGAAACAACCCTGACTGCAGCCTCACGTTCTGTGTGTTTCACAGTAAGAAACATTTAGGCAGTGTCACACCTTCTCATGAAGAAACAAAAGGCCATAAACCAGGCCTTCTCAACTTTCATGAAAAAACTACAGTTGAAGTCAACAAGTCCTAGCTCGAGACACGTCGAGTTAGTTAGTCATGGTTCAAAATGTTGAAATATACAGTGGATTGAAAAAAGGGCGTCCAGTCAGTGCAGCTTAAAAAAACCAATAAACGCCTCTTTTGGAGACATTTCAGCTACAAAGGTTCCCACCCTGAGCAAGATACCAGTTGCACAAACAATTGCCACACAAAATTATCTCACCTGTTGAAACAGGAACTCTAAAAGCCTTCATGAGGCAAATGCACACCTTTGCGTCGATCTGAAGAGCAAGAACCAGGACAGCTTTGCCACAAATCCAGACTGGAGCATCTCTTTTCAAGAAGCAGCCAAGCAGCCTTTCCCCTCCACTCTGCCTCAAGTTGATCTGAATGTCAGGCTCATTCAAACATTATCCTTGCTCCCAGAGGAAAGGCTGTAGGTACTGATGAACTTCCATGTTAACATCCTGTTTTCACTGCTTCAGATCGAGTAATTCAGTTTACATAAAACTGACACTTTACTTTCAGCCTGTCTGGTCATTTGGGCCAGCAGCTGCTCCCTGTATGTTTGAGAGGCAATTCTGAAGAGAGAAGCTACAGTTAAACTTAGTTTATTGAATGGCACTCATACCTTTACATTCGTGTATGTTTTGGTCCTAATTTAAAAAAGTATTTGGTTTCTGTTGGATTGCACCAACATATTGGACAATGTAATAGATACTCAAATTCTTGAGAAACACTTTGAAATTTAAGTACCAACAACCATACTGACAGTCAAAAACTGAAATCAGTTTTCCCTTTTACAAATTGAGTATTTTAATTTTTCTCAAATTTACTTTTTCTTCAGTATTTAAGATGCCAGTAGGCAGTGCCAAATGACAAAGCTGAAACCCTAAAAGTCATCTGGATGTGTATAGAGCGTACTTTTAGAAGCCGATTAGGTATTTATAAGCAAATTGAACGTGTACACTAATACATGCAGTATTAATTGCTAACAATAATTTTGTAGTAACAGCTTTGAGACGCTGAATGTGACATTATAGTTCTCAATGAGCTATCCATGCAGCAAGGTATGCATTTCCAATAAAATATGATTAAAAATCCCTATATTTAAAAATCTTAAAATTTGCAATACAATCAACTTTTATATAGTGCCTCAGCATATAATATGATTGCTACTGTGTACAGAATTTCATACCATCTTAGTAGAAAATATTTACAGTAGATTGGCCCCTTCCTTCATGTAAGTTTTCCTCTGGGTCCTATGTGCTGTAGAGCTTCATTTACCCAAAAGAGGCTGTACTGCTTTAACGCCCTGTTCTTAATTTGGCAACAATCATAGCTGCCAGCTGTTGTGCATCTGTCATGTGGGGATTTTTTTCCATCACAGAAAGGACAATGCTTGGAGGGAAAATATTGCAGAGGTTCTTGTATGTTTGATACTGATGTTCTGGGATGATATGAGGTTCCCGTGGCTCACCACATATCCCAATCCAAGGATTCCTCCAGAGCTGCTCCATCTTCTCAGGCATGCTCCTTACCATGACGGGTTCGTAACAAGGCTGCATGAGGCTGTTGCTCAGTGGGTAGGAGTGGTAAGTGTAGGAGTCTGACGCACATGGCAGGGGGTCCCAGCTGGCGTGCTGCTCTCGGCACAGGGGGGGCCGTCTCTGCCGGCCGGGGTTACTGTCATAAAGCCGCGAGTCGGAAATGCTGTCCATTCTCGTCATGACCAAGGCACGGCTTGGCTGTGCAGTAGACGGATGAACATTTTGAGGCACAGGGTATTCTGGACAACTGGACCGTGCTCCAACAACTGGATGTTGGGCATGTAGGCCTAAGTGGGAAACTGACTGTTTGCGAAGGGATTGCTTAGGCTCTTCAGTTCCATAACTCTGAACTCTATTTAAGGCTTCATGGTAACCATGGGGAAAAGGCTGAAGACGATTTTGCGATGGCAGTCTGTGGCTCTTCACATTGTCTTCTGGACTGGCATCTGCTACACCCAGATACAAGTCATTGTAAGAGGAATAAGAATCATTACTTGTATGGCTTAAGCAATTCTCAGGACAGGGGCTTGAGTTTCTAGAATACATCCCCTGGTCCGTATCAGCCCCGTAATAATCTGAGTTACGGATACTACTTATGCTTAAGTTGGAGAAATCACTGAGTAAGGAGTAATAGCCATGGTCCCCCAATGACTCATATTTGGGATACTGGTCCGTATAGGTAACTGAGGTGCCATGGCTATTGGTGACTAGTATAGGAGGATATTGCACACTGGACATATGTTCCAGTGAGGATTTCTGATGCATGAACTGTGAGGAACCTGGCACTGGACTGCTTGCAGAACGAGTGTTTAATGCACCAGCTGCATGGCTTTTTGGTGGAGGGAGCGTTGGTACACTTAGTGCAGAAACCAGAGATGGGACAGAGCTGGCCTCAGACTTCCGGGCTACTGATAACTTTTCCTCAGGCTCCACAGCTACTGACCTAATGCTTGGATCTGACTGGCGTTTTGGGGCAATGCGTTTCACTTCAGAACTGATTTCTCCTTTGGAGCTGGATGGCCCTGTGCCACATTTGGCCAGGGCTCCCTCACTCATAGTTTTCACAGCAGACAATTTGGCACTTATTCGAAGCTCATCCGCTACTGACCTTTGAGGCTGGTTTGCACGTTCTGGGTGATAATATTTACATTTGTGCCCATAGGTGCACTTTTTACCTGGAAGAAAAGTGTTTTCATGTTAAATGAATAAAAGACCTCGTCAATACCATCAGCTGCTATCTTTTTTCTTTGCATCTTTCACCACTTCTCAATAGTATTATTTCTAGATTAACCTGCTAAGGAATAACTATGTATTTGGTATACAGTGGCAGTCACAGACTCTGCTGCCTGTATTAATGTGTATCACTGCATCAAAAGCAAGACATGCCACGTTTCCCCCTACTGGCTCATGATTTCAATACTGACAACATACTCAGTGCTATATAAAATCAACCAGCTTTAACCCAGATTGCATAATTATTAATCTCTTTCCTTGACTACAAACCAGAATAAAATAGCAAAAAGCTGTGTTATCCTCAAGGTTTATCTGGTAAGCCTGAATTTTCTGCTACATTGTTTTTATAAATATGTCTATCGAGGGTATAAAAAGGGACATAGTGGTTGGATGGCAACCTGAAAAATGGAGTTGTTTTTTTTGTTCCAGTAATGACAAGATGTTAATTGCTTGCTTCACCTACCTTTAAATGCAACAGATCGATCTGACTTGGCCACTTACCATAAGGACACGGTTGTTTCTTATGTTCAGGAATAACAGGCCTTTTTCGTAAGAAATTTTCAAGGCTTGGACCATGGCGTCCTAAGGGATCGTCAGGAGGCATAAATCTAAGGAAAAAGAAAGAAAACGTGATCAGTTTTTCCTGAGGATACTGAATGAGCAAATTCCCTTACTTTTGAAGAAAGAACCCATACTTGTCATTCACAAAAGAATACATTAGCAGCCGCTCCTCTATGAACTTCTTCCATTCTGGTTTTTCATTTTGAAGATCCCGATAGTTATCATTTGATACAATGATGCCATCTGAGTCGAAAGCAAGTTTTACTATGAATCGATCATCATAGCAAACTACTCTTCTTCCCTGAACTCTTCGAGATGGGGTGAAAACAAGAATTTTTTCTTTCTCCAATTTACGTAAGATTTCTTGATCTGTAAAATAATTTTATTTGAGCGGCTATTAAAAAGGTTTTAAAATAAAGAAATGCAGCCTTTGAAATATGAAAATTCTTGCTCTTTTTTCTGACAAAGTATTTTGCAATTATATTCACACAGAGTTCCCATTATAATTAAAAATACTTAGATGCAGAGTGCCACTTTATTCCTCAGGTTTCAAAGCACTGAGTAAATACTCAATATTTAAACCTCATAACTACTCTACAGCCACGTACATTTACTCAAGTCTTTCTGAACATTTCAAGAACTCACTTATTGCTGTATACAATAGCCTTCTTGTTAGCCTAGAGTAAAATACAAGTACTTTCTGTGGGTCAAAGTGTTCAAGATAACCCTACTAACTGAGTCCCTGGCCTGTTACTACCTGTTTTATACTCACCCAGCAAATAAGACTCAATTGATATATGCTTTAAAATAAAAATTTTGACTACTGCTTCTCCAAAGTGTTGAAATGATGCAGTAATGTTACAAACCCCACGGCATTGTTTACACATACGGAAACTTAAATGCTTGTTGCTTCACCAGTGAAACTGTAGTGTTTTCAGGCAAACAGCTGAGAGCAACATCATCACGTAATGGCACACCCACAACCCTGTACATGGGACCCATCAGAAAGATGACAATCATTTTTTTTCTTTTTAACCAAGGGGTCAAAGCAAATCCTGATGTTACCTGTAATTGGTGCATCAGGTCGAGACTGTTCTTTTCTCCATGCAGGTACAAACACAGTGATATCTTTATGTCCTTTTTCCAGAAACCAATCAACAGCTAGTTGAATCCCCCGGCAGGAAAATCCTTCTTTATTCCCATGGCTGAAGAACATGCAAGTTTTAGAGACAGCAAGAGCAAACGTTACATTTGTTTTCTGAAACACACAGGAGTGTCTAAACCAGCACAGAATTCATATAAAGGACTTTAATTTTTTAAAAGGCTTAAGAAGTTTTTGAAAGGGAAAAAAGAAATTCTTAAGAGGTTTGACAGAAACCAAGGAGAATCTTAATTATTAATCTTATTCAATGTCTATTTGCATCACAAATAATTGCAGTATTTTTAAGCATGAGAAATGCATAAGCCTTGCACTTCTCAGATATTCTAAGTCTGCAGAGATTTGCATAATTATGAGGCTTCCATCATACAGAAATTGTCTTTAGCATTATTCTGTGGATTATTGTTCAAAATTTCACTTCAAAGTTGCTGCTGTTATTGTTAAGGTTGTAGAATGACTTCCGAGGTTACTGGGCCATAGCAAGATGTTTCCTTTTCCTGGGCTCAGAACGTTACATAAAGTAACACCAAGGCAGACCAAAGGCAAACAGATCTAATATAATCTGTATAACCATGGATTACCAGCACAGTCTAAATCCTCACCACTTAAATAATGAATACAGAAGCTGCATTATGGCTAAAAGCATATTTCTTTAACTTTTTATGCATTTCAGATTTTACAGAATTTAATACCTTTTTAAATTTTCAGATGCATATGCATTTTGTTATGAGTTGGACTCGATGATCTTTATGGATCCCTTACAACTTGAGATACTCTATGATACTATAAATAAAGCATCAGATTTGAGCTATGCAAGAGTAAGAGTATGCATATTATTTTCTCCAGTTGTTGCCACATTATGCTCAGGAGTAACTTAAGCAGTACAGAGAGTGCAAGTTCAACAGGCACAGAGAAAAAAAGTTAAACCCAGTTTTGATTATGTTGCTTTATAGAAACAACTTTTGCATTGATATAACTGCCCCTTGGTACTGGAAAATCTTATACATAAAATACAGTTATAAGATTGGAGGGGTTTATCCATTTCAAAAGTCAGGGTATGCAATACACCTATGAAAATTTGAATTTTCTTAATACATTGAAAAACAATTCATATCACAAATTCTTCTAGAGCAGAAGGCTGATACCAAAAGAGATCTATTGTATGAACACTACCTGAAGAAATTTTCGTATCACTTATCACTAAACGGACTTGAAATTAACCTCCCTCATAAAAAAATTCTCCTTTCTCAATGATAAATCATTGACTAGCTGAATTGTGTACTCTGCAGACACGTTCAAGAATGGCATGGGACAGGTATCTCTTGGGTTAGTGTTGACCTCACAGCCAAGTGTACATAGAATCATAAAATATCCTGAGCTGGAAGGGATCCAAAAGGACGATCCATCCAACCCCTTGCCCTGCAGACAACCCAAGAATACCACCATGTGCCTGAGAGTGTTGTCCACACACTCATGTTGCTCAGACAGCCTTGGGGCTGTGACTTCTGTCCTGGGCAGCCTGTTCACTGCCCAACCACCCTCTGAGGGAAGAACCTTTTCCTGATGCCCCACCTAAACCTTCACTGACACAGGTCCAGCTGTTTCCTCAAGTCCTGTCACTGGTCATAAGAGTAGAGAGATCGGTACCTGCCTCTCTGCTGCCCTTCAGGAGGATGTTGAAGACCCCAGGTTGTGACCTCAGTCTCCTCCAGGCTGAACAGACCAAGTGCTCCTCATATGGCTTGCCCTCCAGACCCTTCACCATCTCATGGCCTCCTTTGTACACTTTCTAACGGCTCCCCGTCTTTTTCACATTGTGCTGCCCAAAACTGCATGCGGGACTCAAGGTGGGGCAAGCACCACAGCTGTGCAAGTGCAGGTTTAGCTCACGCATTATCCCTGTACTGTCAAAGCTAAATTGCTGTGAATCTTGAGCAGGCTCCATGAGCAGGAGCTCAAATACCATGAAGTTCACTGAATATGATAAGCATACATTGCATGTAATTTTAAAAAGAACCAAGTTTTCCTTCCCTGTTTGGTTAATTTTCTTTAATGTCCAGAAGCAATTTTCAACATGGTTCAAGGAACTTCAAGAAATTAAACAAGCCACACAAAGGTACGCTAGAAGGAGATTGCTGGAACGTAAGATTTAAAGGAGGAGAGGGGAACTGGAATGTGGATTACATAATTAGCACAATTAAAATCCTAGTCTGTAAAATAGATGTATTATCAGTGTAATAGTATACATGATTTAAAACAACCTTGCTATCAATACTGATTTTTCTATTAAATATTTTAGTTATTTATTTATTTCAGAAGTTGTGACAGGGACACCCACCTCATGGCAACATTGCTTCCATCAATGACAATTGGCCTCAAGTTATCACTGTTATCCACAACTTCATCCTCCAGTGACAGTTCAGGGCTTGCAATTTCCTTTGGGCAAGGGCCTCTTGGCACCAGAGTACTGGTGGTACTGCTGACACTGCTTTGTCCCTCTGACTCACTTTTGTTGCCAAGTCTCACAAGCTCTGCTAGAACATCATTGATGAGTGCATCTGCTCCCAATTTATTCAGTACAGCCTGGATCTGATCTCCTGCATACCCAAGCTTTAAAGCAAAATCCATTTTAGCTTGGTATTCCTTGTCCAAATTTGTTTTGCATTCATCTACCTTCAAGTCTTGTGTGATACTGCTCTGTGAAAAACTTGGGCGATCCAAACAAGGCGACCGGCAGAGCGGCCTATGTGGTTTGGTGGAAACCTCCTTTTCTCTCCACTGAGTACTGCTACATCTGCTTCTGAAGTATGGCTGCTCAGGTTCACTTTCTGAGCTCGTCCATTCCTCAGATTCAGCACTGCATTCTCCCACATCTTGTTCCACATTTCTGTCTTCTCTGGAGTGCCTCTTCTCCATTTTCAGCTTCCCTACCATAGACCAGGCCGTCATCACGTTCAGCTTCCAGCCAGAGAGCTCAGTTCTCTTTCACTTCCAAAGCCACCTGGAATTCATATTCAATGGCATCATGTTGGCCAGTTAAAAGTTTACATGAGGCTGGAGTCAATTTGCCTTGCTTACTGTGTTCTGGCATAAACAACATCAAGAAGTTCCTTAAAAAAAGAAAAAAAATAAAAATTAGGCTACAAGCAATTCTGTGAAACACTCAACTACAATGATTTTGTTTACAAGTGTTACGACCTGCTCCTGGAAAGGGGACGGGGGTAACCTAGATTGTTATTAATAATTCCCTTTGGGGTGGATTAAAGTGAAACGACACTGGATAATCAGTGTTTATTTAACAATTCCGTATAGTGTGACATAGAAAATAACCTTAGTGGGGGGGGAAAGATGCATAGGAGGAAGAAAGACAGGAGAAGAGTCCAGGACAGCAAGGAAAAAGAAGAGATGAGAGAAGATGAGAAGGTTACATAGTCACCGCTCCGGGATCCAGCGTTGCATCTCAGCGGTCCTGCAGGCGGCGGGGGCCAGGAACAGAACCCAAATTCCCAAAGTCACCAGTCCATTTTTACACCCTCAGCATGCCTTTTGCACCTCCCCCGAGGCAGGGGGTTGTTTTCCACGAAGCAGTGTCGCCAGCTGGGCTGCAAACCCCCATATTCGCTGGATTCATGTGAAGGGCAGGGGAACGGCTCTTCTTGCCTCTTCAGGGCTCCAGCACTGGAGGAAGGGATGGGTCCAACTGCCCATCAGGGGTATAATGCAAAAGTCAAAAGGCTGCGAAGTCTCTTAGAATGCATAAATCATTAACCGTCAGTCTCTGAGAAAAAGTCAGTAGAGATCCCTATTCATTCACATTTCAATGTAAAACTGACCATAATAAAGCCTGTAATTACATTGCCTCTGTAATCACAAATTAAACTCTCTTTCCCTCCATCAGTTACTCTACCTATGAAAAAAAAGGAAAAAAAACAATTCTCACACAATAAAATTACAGCTGGAATAAATGGATTATCTAAGTAATTTTTAAAGATAATAGAACAGAAAGGGGTGACCCACTACTTGCACTAGAAACCTGTCTTCTTGTTATAGTTTTGGCTGATAGGCCTAAATTTAGGCCTTGAAGTTCAGATTTGATCCTGAAATTGTCAGCTGCCTTGAGCTGAGCCGAGCTAGCTAACAGCTGACCCCTTCTAGCCAATAATATTGTATTCCATACCATCTTACATCATCTCAATAAGAGTAAAATCCAGTGTGTAAAAGTAGCTTAGTCAGTTTCACNAGGCTACAAGCAATTCTGTGAAACACTCAACTACAATGATTTTGTTTACAAGTGTTACGACCCGCTCCTGGAAAGGGGACGGGGGTAACCTAGATTGTTATTAATAATTCCCTTTGGGGTGGATTAAAGTGAAACGACACTGGATAATCAGTGTTTATTTAACAATTCCGTATAGTGTGACATAGAAAATAACCTTAGTGGGGGGGGAAAGATGCATAGGAGGAAGAAAGACAGGAGAAGAGTCCAGGACAGCAAGGAAAAAGAAGAGATGAGAGAAGATGAGAAGGTTACATAGTCACCGCTCCGGGATCCAGCGTTGCATCTCAGCGGTCCTGCAGGCGGCGGGGGCCAGGAACAGAACCCAAATTCCCAAAGTCACCAGTCCATTTTTACACCCTCAGCATGCCTTTTGCACCTCCCCCGAGGCAGGGGGTTGTTTTCCACGAAGCAGTGTCGCCAGCTGGGCTGCAAACCCCCATATTCGCTGGATTCATGTGAAGGGCAGGGGAACGGCTCTTCTTGCCTCTTCAGGGCTCCAGCACTGGAGGAAGGGATGGGTCCAACTGCCCATCAGGGGTATAATGCAAAAGTCAAAAGGCTGCGAAGTCTCTTAGAATGCATAAATCATTAACCGTCAGTCTCTGAGAAAAAGTCAGTAGAGATCCCTATTCATTCACATTTCAATGTAAAACTGACCATAATAAAGCCTGTAATTACATTGCCTCTGTAATCACAAATTAAACTCTCTTTCCCTCCATCAGTTACTCTACCTATGAAAAAAAAGGAAAAAAAACAATTCTCACACAATAAAATTACAGCTGGAATAAATGGATTATCTAAGTAATTTTTAAAGATAATAGAACAGAAAGGGGTGACCCACTACTTGCACTAGAAACCTGTCTTCTTGTTATAGTTTTGGCTGATAGGCCTAAATTTAGGCCTTGAAGTTCAGATTTGATCCTGAAATTGTCAGCTGCCTTGAGCTGAGCCGAGCTAGCTAACAGCTGACCCCTTCTAGCCAATAATATTGTATTCCATACCATCTTACATCATCTCAATAAGAGTAAAATCCAGTGTGTAAAAGTAGCTTAGTCAGTTTCACCATAGCTAAAGTGCAAGAAAAACGTGCTACAGCTTTTCTGCTATCTTAAGCCTTGCTGCTGCTGCTGCTGCAGGTGCTTCCAGTTTGTTTAAGTTCAGAGAAGTNACTGCCCATCAGGGGTATAATGCAAAAGTCAAAAGGCTGCGAAGTCTCTTAGAATGCATAAATCATTAACCGTCAGTCTCTGAGAAAAAGTCAGTAGAGATCCCTATTCATTCACATTTCAATGTAAAACTGACCATAATAAAGCCTGTAATTACATTGCCTCTGTAATCACAAATTAAACTCTCTTTCCCTCCATCAGTTACTCTACCTATGAAAAAAAAGGAAAAAAAACAATTCTCACACAATAAAATTACAGCTGGAATAAATGGATTATCTAAGTAATTTTTAAAGATAATAGAACAGAAAGGGGTGACCCACTACTTGCACTAGAAACCTGTCTTCTTGTTATAGTTTTGGCTGATAGGCCTAAATTTAGGCCTTGAAGTTCAGATTTGATCCTGAAATTGTCAGCTGCCTTGAGCTGAGCCGAGCTAGCTAACAGCTGACCCCTTCTAGCCAATAATATTGTATTCCATACCATCTTACATCATCTCAATAAGAGTAAAATCCAGTGTGTAAAAGTAGCTTAGTCAGTTTCACCATAGCTAAAGTGCAAGAAAAACGTGCTACAGCTTTTCTGCTATCTTAAGCCTTGCTGCTGCTGCTGCTGCAGGTGCTTCCAGTTTGTTTAAGTTCAGAGAAGTAGAAACATTTTGTTGTTACTCTTTCTGTTTCTTGCTGAATGTCTTTTAGAGTGCTTATAGATCTAAAGTAATACACTTTGTATTAATTAGAGAGTAAGAAGTTATTTCTTGTTATATATAACTTGTGTGAGAGTGTGTTATATTGTAGTTTTCTCTTAATTTTCCCTTTTCTGTATAAATACATGTAATTAGTTTTCAGCATAAACCTAGTTTAGAGGGTTTTTTTCCTCTCCCTTTTCTTCCCTTTTCCCTTCGCTAGTTGAGGGGGGGAAGAGCCTTTTCTCTGTACTTGGGCAGCTGGCATTTTGCCAGCTCAACCCAAGACACTTCTACTGCAGGAACTGCCTGTCTATGTGAGGAACATCTGTCCAGCATTCCAGTATGCATGAAATTCAAGGCAAACCCTTTCAGTCTCCTTCAGTAAGGGTTTACTATCAGAACCATCAAGTTAAGCTGGCTGCTAGACATGCAAAGCTCAGTAACAAGACACACAAAGGTTCTACAAGATGATCATCTTGTGCTCTGTTTACTGTATCTACTGTACTGAAAATTCCAACATCAAGGATGGATATTACTGTATTGTCAGAAAGTCAGGATACAAACTCATAATGCTTGTCTTATACCAGAAGAAAATTTATTCAAGAAATTCTAGTGAGAGGTCTGACTAACTAGAAGATTCAAGTTAACCTCTGAAAGGCTTAACTAACATCATGGAGATTTCGAAAAACAGTTTTTAAAAGAAATTGCATATACAGCATTCTATGTTTTAGATAAAATGGTAAACTAAGGCCTATATATTTATGCAGGTAATTGGAGACAGGTGATCACCAAAGGAACTGGCCAGAGGCCTACTTTCAGAAAGCTGCAAGTTCCACTTTCCTCTCCTCTGTAGAACAGCAGATTGCGAATGCAAGATCCCATGTGAATAATGAAAAATAACAGTCTTGAAGAAACCATATATTTTAAATCCCTTTTTTAATTTTAATAAATCTTGCTTCTTACAGCATAGCCAGTTATGTTTGTCCTCTGACAAATGCTGCAGATATAAGCTGTAGATGCTTGAAAAACTCTTTCCTGGGATTTCAATAAGAATTTTGCGACTCTTAAAAGAGGCACAATTTTGGCACTGGAGCAAAGATTGGTCAAATGTGCAGTTTCTTAATAAGCTCCTTATGCATTCAAGAAGCAGCAAATAAACAAACAAACATATAAACAAATGCTTAGTTTGTGGTCTTGGGGGGATTGTCAGTCATGACTGTAACAATAAATTTCTCTCTCTTTCATATGCACCTTTCTAATCCACTCCCACATCTCTCATATTCCTTCAGGCTATGAGCAAGCATTAAAAAAAGACAATTTTTTCCTCAACAGAGTGTAAGCACTCAACCAAGCACACGAATTATTTCTATGCAGGACATTATCAAACATACTTGTATTCAAAAGCTTTTTAGAAATGTGATTCCTATTTCCCCAAGAGACCACAGTGGCTCTTATTTAATTACTGTGGTCTACCAAAAGAGCAAATAATAGAAGAAATACTCCCTTAATGTACAGCAGCGTAATTCCCTTGATGTACAGCAATGCCAAAACTAAGGACTAAAAGTAAGTACTGGAATCTGCTCTGGTGGCAAAGTTGCATCTACTGTAGCTACAAGAACAGCATCTCTGACACTGTTAATTTTATTTACTTGGTTTTCTTTCTAAAAATGTAACTTTAAATTTTTTCACAGAACAAAGTTGAGTAGATACCCAAATCAAAAGAATAACAACAGAAATGCTGACATGCAGGAATATATCAATTTAGTGATATAAGCAAATATAATAAACATAAAATCAAAATTTTATGTAGTGAAAGTATCTACTGAAAAGCAGTACAGACATTTTACAAAGCATTATAAGCCACAAAAGAAAAAGGAAAGAATCGCCATTGTGCACATAAGTCAAAGCTTATTCATTCTAAATTTTCATATTATCTCAGTTTTAGGTAGTAAGATGCTGAAAATTGCAGCCCCTGATATACCACTAATAGAATCACAGAATGGCCTCTTCATCTTCTGGGAGGAGCTCTCCCTAATTCCTTGGGGACAATTTATTGGTATTTTTCTGATGCTTCCTAAATTGTTGGTGTTTCCTGGCTCAACTAAAATGAGGTCCTTGCTTCACTGTTTGTTGCCATTGAAACCTAACCTAATGAAGAATTTTAAAGTATGTTTACCTGCTTCCCATGCTGCTTGTAGCATCTTAAGTATCACTTCTCAAATACATGCCCTCTACTGTACCAAGTAACTGTGGTTTCTGTTCAGAAAACCCCAAGCAGCTGCAGCCATGAGGAAGGCTGAGCAAGTAATCCCACCAACACAAGCAGTGCCAAGGGCCTGATCTTGATCCCCTCTCTGGATGGCAAAGATGAAAGTCTGTAAATGGGAAATCCATATGTACATATCAGGTTGCCAGGACAAGATGAGGCTCGAAGGCTGCTTGGCAGAGAGGAACCTAGGGGTGCTGCTCAACAGCTGTGAGACTAATGGTATCCTGGCTTGTATCACAAATTGTGTTGCCAGCAGGACTAGGGGAGTGACTGCCTCCCTCACTTTGGCACTGGTGAGGCTGCAACTCAAATCTAGGATTCAGTTTGGGGCCCCTCATGGCAAGAAAATTTCTGAGGTGCTGGACCATGTCCAAAGACCAGTCCTGGCTCACTGGGGAGGTTCCAGACAATTGGAAGCTGGCTAATGGGATGTCCATCCGCAAGAGGGGCCAGAAGGAAGATCTGGGAAACTACAGGCCTGTCAGCCTGACCTCCGGGCCTGGCAACAGATGGAACAGATCATCCTGAGTGCCATCACACGGCACCTACAGGACAAGTGATTAGACCCAGCCAGCACGGATTTAGGAGCGGCAAGTCCTGCCTGACCAACGAGATCTCCTTTTATGACTGGTAGACCTGCCTGGCGGATGAGAGGAAGGCTGTAGATGTGTCTACCTGAACTTCAGCAAAGCCTTTGATACCGTCTCCCACAGTATATTCCTGGAAAAGCTGTCAGCCCACAGCTTGTACAGGAGCACCCTCTGCTGGGTTAAGAACTGGCTGGATGGCTGGGCCCAGACAGTGGTGGTGAATGGGGCTGCAACCAGTTGGTGGTGGTCACTAGTGGTGGCCCCAGTGATCAGTTTTGGGTCTGGTGCTGTTTACTATCTTTTTTGATGATCTGACAAGGGGATCCAGTCCACCATTAGCAAATTTGCAGATGACACCAAGTTGGGGGATAGTGTTGATCTGCTGGAGGGTAGGAGGGCTCTGCAGAGGGACCTGGACAGGCTGGAGAGATGGGCTGATTCCAGTGGGATGAGGTTCAATAAGACCAAGTGCAGGTCCTGCACTCTGGCCACAACAACCCCCTGCGGCGCTCCAGGCTGGGGACAGAGTGGCTGGAGAGCAGCCAGGCAGAAAGGGACCTGGGGGTACTAATTGACAGGAAGCTGAACATGAGCCAGCAGTGTGGCCAGGTGGCCAAGAAGGCCAATGGGATCCTGGCCTGTATCAAGAATAGCATGGTCAGCAAGACCAGAGAAGTAATTCTTCCTCTGTACTTGGCACTGGTGAGGCCACACCTTGAATCCTGTGTCCTGTCTCAATTTATGAAAAATACTGAGGTGCTGGAGCAGGTGCAGAGAAGGGCAATGAGGCTCGTGAAGGGACTGGAGCACAAATGCTGTGAGGAAAGGCTGAGGGAGCTGGGGGCGTTTAGTCTGGAGGAGGCTCAGGGGAGACCTCCTTTCTCCCTACAACTACCTGAAAGGATGTTGTAGCCAGGTGGGGGTTGGTCTCTTCTCCCAGGCAACCAGCAGCAGAACAAGAGGGCACAGTTTTAAGCTGGCCCAGGGGAGGTTTAGGTTAGACATTAGAAAGAAGTTTTTTACAGAAAGAGTGATAGGGCATTGGAACGGGCTGCCCAGGGAGGCTGTCGAGTCACCGTCTCTGGAGGTATTTAAGAAGAGACCGGGAGTGGCACTTAGTGCCACGATCTCGTACACAGGGTGGTGTTAGGTCAAAGCTTGGACTCCATGATCTTAGAGATCTTTTTCAACCCAGCTGATTCTGTGATTCTCTAAGAAGGGCAACATAGCTGGTGAAGGGTCTGGAGCACAAGTCTGATGAGGATGGGCTGAGAGAGTTGGCAGGAAGCTCAGACTGGAGAAAAGGAGACTCAGGGGGGACCTTCTTGCTCACTGCAACTCTCTGACAGGACAGTGGAGCCAGGTGGGGGTTGGCTCTGCCCCCAGGGAACAAGGGACAGATACAAGGAAATGGTCTGAAGTTGTGCCAGGGAAGGTTTATGTTTGAAAGTAGGGAAAATGTTTTCACTGAAAGGGTGGTCAGGCACTGGAACAGGCTGCCTAGAATAGTCGTGGAGTCGTCATCCCTGTAAGTGTTCAAAGTCCATGGATCTGGCACTTAAGAGACATGGTTGAGCAGTGAACATGACAGTGCTGGGTTACCAGTTGGGCTTGATGATCTTAGAGGTCTTTTCCAACCTGAATGATTCTTTGATTTTGATAGTGGGGGAGCTGCAGAGGTGAGAAGAGACCAGGTGATGTCCCCATGCCAGACAAAGCCACTGTCAAGCCAGGCAAAGCTCAGCCCATCAGCACTGCTGGTGATGCCTCTGCCTCCCTTAGTCTGCCCTGTTATATCCTCAACAGACACGGCCCCGTTCTCAAATCAGAGCTCTTAGTCCACTTGCAGACCTCACAGTCTCTCTAGCAGTTGGCCAGGACCTGCTGGTCCCTCTGGTAGCCAACTTGTCCAGTTGTCTCACTCCAGAGACAGACCTATATACATGGCTTCTTTAACCACTTAAAACTTCCTGACAACTAGTTCAGCTCAGTACTTGCTGACATTCATGCACCAACATGCAAACCTTGCACTTGCTTCTCGTACAGGCACACAGGGCCCTAGAGAGCCTTTCACCCACAAAACCAGTTAGAAATAGACCTTAATGTGAAGATAACACAGCGTCCTGACCAGGTTCCCAACACAGTCAGACCAGTATACTGACCAACAACCCCTTTAAAGGCATTGTACCTTTTATGACCTTAGCTCTCTATTTTCTCATAGTGGTTCCTTCACAAATTATCTTGAAACCTCAATTCTCTCCCAACTTATCCAATGCCTTTAGTTCTTCCCCAGACTGCCCAAGTCTCACAAACCACTCCTTTCTTGCACCACCCAACCACACCCCACACTCCCTCAGTCTGTGAGATGGTCTAGCCAGACTCTACCACCAGTGAACTCCTTTTGCTGGGTGTCACCCCCAGAGCATAGGGCTGATGGCTGTCCTGTAACAGCCCCCACAGAAGTCTGTGCTGAGCCACCATTTCTCTGTGTTATTGGGGTTCTCCTGCGGGCCACTGTAACCTCAAGCTCCTTTGTGGTTGTGAAGATGAGCTTTTATCATACACTCTAGCAGTTCATTACAAACATTTCAGGCAAGATGCATTTTTATTACTACGTGTATATAAATATCTACATTTTTGTGACTTGAACTTTTTAAAGTAATTTGTTCAAGTATTTCTTTAGAATGTTTTCCATACAGCTGAATGAACTGTGAGAGGACAATCAAATTATATTCTAGCATCATGATAAAAGATTAGAAAAGGTTCAAACAGCAAAGACTTGATATACAAAAAAAAAAAATCTACCCTGCAGTCCTTCAATATTAAGTATTACTTGACTATCACACACATTTCTCTCAAATATCACATTGTGCCCAAATACTGTAATGTTATCATTATTTTAAAAAAATTAATACAGTGCAAAATGCTAAACTACAGTGGAAAAAACAACATCAGATATTAAGTACACTTGTTATTGAGTTGTGAGCCTATCTTTGTTACTAACAACTGTACAAAGCACACATTTCATGTAGTGCACTTAAATCTTCAAACTTTGGCTAAAACCATAGATATTCAACTTCTTTTATAACAATGCCATCAGGTCCCACATGCTTAGTTTTTTTAATTGGTCAAGTCGCCACTAAATTTTTCTAAAATAAAAGAGATGGAGTAAAGATAATATTTAAAGTTATAGCCTATATGTAATAGGCATAATTTGAATACATACAGTCTAAAAGGAAGTATGTGCAAAACTATACCACTGGTTTTTTAATACAAGACTATTTGGTAGTTTGCAATTTGCACATCCATATGAAAACAACTCCTGGCTATTAATCTTCCTCCTGTTTCCCACTTAAGTGACAAATTTCTGTAATTTCTTTGATACATATAAAAACAACCACAATCATTACCACATCTCTGAGAGTACTTGCAGTCAGCCACAACATATTTATGCAATTAACTTACTGGCATTTAGACTGAAAAAAAACCCTCATAAGCAGCAACAGGATAGTTTGTTTTTCCACAATGCACTTCTCAGAAATTCTAACATGTGAGCAGAGAAGAGAGAAGACAGTAACACATCATTTCTTTTCTTTCTGATTTACATTATCTAGGAACAGTACAGCTGTACTTAGGGACCTCTATCAGTTCCTATTCTATTCTAACCATTTAGTCCCTTGCCCAGAGAATATAAAATCTATAATTACAATGTCAGGCTGGACTATCAGAAAGAGCAAATGAAAGTTTGGTATTGTTTCAGATCACTGTTTGTCCAGACACCTTTAGAAAGTAGTACTTTGTGGGCAGACTAAGGGAGTTATGGAGAGACTTTAAAGGGGAAAGTGGAAAGAAAATATGCATTTAATATACACATGTGCAAATATACACAAACACATCAAAATATGCACCTTAGGAAAAGATCTCAGTTCTGAGTGCCTGGACAAATGTTTTGGTGGATTAACGGAAAAAAGAGACTCAATGTGAGCATTCTTTCTGGGCCATAACATTGAGAAGTCTCAGTAGTCTAAGAGGACTCCTAGACTTCAGGCCCGCATATGCAGGAGATATTAAATCAGATTAAATTAGAGACTGAATGTTTAGGGGAATTGTGAAATTCTATTCAACTCAGAAGTTAAAGCAAAAGGAGAGATCTGTAGATGAGAAATCTGTGAAGCAAATAAACAATTCAAGCCATTTGAATTAACTCCCCAATAATGTGGTATAGACTAAAGACTGAAAGGTCTTTAGCCATGAGACTCTGGGACCCATTAAGAAAGACAGCAGAGGGGTGGAGAAGACAAAGTGATAATCTCAACACTACATACAAAGTTCACTTGAAACACATTTATTAGGGTAATATCAGAGTAAATAGTACAAGTGTGAACCATGGATTACATTTAATCTAGTACAAGCAATTTATGCATCACATAAAATAAAATTACAGCTTTCAGGAAAAGTCTTTGGACAGGGATATCTTAGTTGAGCTCTATTTCAGGAAACAATAGATGATCCATTGAGAGTTCTGTATTATCTCCCTGCCTCTACGCTTACTTTCCCCCTATACATACAGAAAAAAGTTACTGGGGGAAATAATAAAAAAAGCACTAATTATCTGTTAATAGTTAATAGAAGTATCCTTGCAGATAATTTTCCACCTTCTCGTTTTCTTATTGCTTACACTGTATACTTTTTAAAAGTTAGTACAGATGCATTAAGGAGTTGTCACACTGCTGGAAACTATAAGTAGGGGTGAAGAGAACAAGAAGCCTTTTTAACAATGATTCAGTGTTCAGGGACACTACAATCAACAGATCTACAGCATCGTACTGTGCTACAGCACAGACCAGGGATTCCTGTAAAGAACTCTAATGCACTTCCCAAGCATGTTTTCCTGATCCTTAAAAACTTCCCCAATGCAGGACTAATTGCCATTTCAAAGACACTATGATTTGAGCCTGCAGCACACACACACATAAAACCCCAGCAAACTAACCACCACCAAAATACATTGCACAAGTCATCAGGAATGCGACAAAACAGTGTTTACTAGGCAGTAGTTACTGTCAGAGGACACGGACCAAGAGCAGCTCAAGATGGCCCAGGAATTTGGATAGGCCCTTGATTTTGAAAATTGCATTTCTACAGTGCTTGTGAAAAAAATGACACAACACTGATGTTTTCATGGCACTGAGGACACAACTGTCTTGTTGTATTCTTATCTCAGGAGCAGTACAGATATTACACATTACTGATTGCTGCTCTGAATATTTTCTAAGGCAGTGAACTATTTTATCTGCTGAAAAAGCCCCTAAAGCTGACAAAGTATGAGAGTCATAAATAAAACCAGGAGCTTTTTCTCATTCTAATCATGCACTTAAGTGGTACACATCTGCTGGGACAGATTCACAGCTGAAGAAAAGCATAGAAATATTCTAAAATTAACATTTAGCTATTTCAGAATGAATTAAAAAATCAGACAAGTTGTGCTGCATCATATTATAGGCAATTATCTCTTGTCCTTAATAAAAAGGCAAAGAGTTGGATTTTTGCAGCATTTTGCCTGTGTGTATATACACCTTGACCCATTAGATTTTCATATTTATCATTATTTAAAACAGAGATAACAGGAATACATTACAGTATGCACATGCATATCATAATAAATGTTGCAGTTCAACAGGAATTAATCACTTTCACCAATTTATTTTTTGAACACTAGAATGAATTATTTTCAGTATGTATGTAACAAATGTGGTAGCTTAGCTCATTTAAACGATGAATGTTGCAAGATTGTAGGAAAACAGGATAGGCTTTTAAAACATCTTCCTATTTAAGTTGGCCATTTGGAAATTAAAGTGACTCCAGAATTTGATGCTTTTAGAAAACTACAATATCCATAATTTATAGTTGCAATTTAAAACTGTATTTTATATAGTTTTATTAAGGCTGTCCTAGGAGCTTTCATACTTAGCAAGTAACACTCATAGAAGCATCAAGTCAGTGCCAGATGTATAGCACACATATTCTGATATAGCTTCCATAAAATGTCCAAAATACATGCACGTTACGCAGTGAAGGAAAGCAAGAGTATCAGCCTTCAAAACCAGTTGCTTTTTTATGCAAATACTTAGGCATTAACATCACTTACAATATTTTGCTCGCTGAGGAGTGAGAAATCTTCATTTAGTAAGAATACTCTAATTTCAAGACACTTAAAATGAACACGTTCAAATACTTCTTGTACTTTTCAATCTAACAGATTAAGAGATGTTCTAAAGTAACATCTGAGCACAAATCTGCAGCTCATTTATAAATTTAGAAATATGTATAACCAGTGTTTGCAGAATACACACTAAGTCCAATAGCATTTTTAACAGAGGCATTAAAATGGCAGATCAGATTCTTCAGTCCCTTGATAACTAGAGCCATATAAATGACAGCATTTTGATTCAGATTCAACTTTTTTCTTATCTTACCTATGCCAAGTCAGCCTCAACATATTCCTGGGAAGTCTCAACACTGTCATTCTGATGAACAGATCAACCTTAAATTTACACAAATCAAAGGCCTAATATTGTGCAGTCTTTTATCAAGTGAAACTCAGAACAGTATCAAGTAAAATATTTTACTTTTTCTACTCACTATGTGTTCTCTGAAATAAAACACTAATATACACTAAATCTAAAGTACTAGCACTTTACACCAGCAGCAAACATTTTGTCCTTAAAATTAATATTGAAACAGCAATTGAATAAATAGCCTACTACCTATGGTTAGTAATATTTTTTTATTTAGAGGGTTCTTCCTTTCTGAGTCAATTCAGATGTAGTATTTTAAAAGAAAAACAAATTTGACATTTCTGTTTCTCCATCTGTCTCTCTCCCTTAACCACCTTTGGAGAAAAACAGTAAGAAACATGACTTAGTCCTCTTTTATTACAGAGGCAAACAGCAAAAGAAGATTTTCAGTGTTGACTCACCAGTCCAGATGAATATGATCATTACCACTACCCAATCCTAAAGGGGATATACTTCCTTGACAAATGCTGACAGAACACTTGTAATGGTAAAAAAAAGTTCAGCTGTGCAGACAGGACTGAATTTGAGGAATCCATATACCAAAATAGAGAGAACTAGAAATTACTTTAGAAATCCCACTAAGCTTTATCTTTCTGATCTTATGTACTTTACTGTGCCTTCGTGTGTCTTGTCTACCCTGAACAGTGATGGAAAAAAAACATTCTCTGCTGGGTTAGGAGCTGGCTGGAGGATCGGGCCCAGAGAGTGCCGGTGAAGGGGGCTGTGTCCAGCTGGCCACCAGTGGTGTCCCCCAGGGATCAGTGTTGAGTCCAGTCCTGTTTAACATCTTTACTGACGATTTAGATGAGGGGACTGAGTCCATCACTAGCAAGTTTGCAGATGACACCAAGTTGGGAGGGAGTGTCGAGCTGGTGGAGGGTAGGAGGGCTCTGCAGAGGTACCTGGACAGGATGGAGAGATGGGCTGATTCCAATGGGATGAGGTTCAATAAGGCCAAGTGCCGGGTCCTGCCCTTTGGCCACAACAACCCCCTGCAGCACTCCAAGTTGGGGACAGAGTGGCTAGAGAGGGACGGGGGAAAAGGGACGTGGGGGTACTGATGGACAGGAAGCTCAACAGGAGCCAACAGTGTGCCCAGGTGGCCAAGAAGGCCAATGGGATACTAGCCTGGATCAAAACTAGCGTGGCCAGTGACCCTTCCCCTGGACTCTTGCGTTGGTGAGGCCACACCTTGAGTGTTGTGTTCAGTTCTGGGCCCCTCAGTTGAGGAAAGAGATTGAGGGGCTGGAGCGGGGCCAGAGAAGAGCAACAAGGCTGGAGAAGGGACTGGAGCATAAGCCCTTTGGAGAGAGGCTGAGGGAGCTGGGGGTGTTTAGCCTGGAGAAGAGGAGGCTCAGAGGTGACCTCAGCACTGTCCAGAACTACCTGAAGGGAAGTTCTAGCCAGGTGGGGATTGGTCTCTTCTCCCAGGAACCAGCAGCAGAACAAGAAGGCACGGGCTCAAGCTCTGCCAGGGGAGGTTTAGGTTGAATATTAGAAATAAATTCTTCACAGAGTGGTCAGGCATTGGAACGGGCTGCCCAGAGAGGTGGTGGATTCTCTGTCCCTGGAGGTTTTTAAGATGAGACTGATGTGGCACTGAGCACCATGATCTGGTGATCACAGTGGGGCTGGATCAAGGGTTGGACTTGATGATCTTGGAGGTCTCTTCCAACCCAGTTCATTCTACGATTCTGTAACTTCCACTAATTCCACTTGTAATGGAATATTTAGAACACTACTTTGATAGACTAAACCAAATGTTCTGTAACAAAAAACCCTCAAAAATCTTGGAGAAACCTGAAAAACAAAGGGTATTCTGTTTCTAAAGATCTCAATATACTGGACAGACCCTCACATGCTCTGCCATCCCACAAGGGGGTTGTAACTCAGGATGTTATCTCACCTGTAACAACAGAAGCTTTCTGATAAACTGAAACAATCACTTTAGACTCTAGTAAAAAACATGGCTGAAGCCCAGAATGGTACCTTGCTCACTAAGCATCAAACAGTACCTTTGTGGAAAACAGCAAGAGGAGCTTAAAGGCATGTTGTGACTTTAGATTTTCACACCTGTTACCTTGCTTTTTCAAAAACAAAGTCATTTGATGGCTAATTATGTCTGTTTTCAGCAAGGTTTTGGACTAAATGACCACTTGAATTAGGTCCAATCCAAGGTACTTATTCTTTTATGCTAAGATTTTTTCATTCCTATAATGACAATGCTAGTCATTTCCAAGGTGAAGAAGCTGGAAAGTCTTTATCAAAAGACAAGTGAAAAAGCCTACCACCTTGACCTGAAAGTGAAAACAGCAAATCCCCATACTCCAGCAACTTCATCGCTCACTTTCTGAAGGTAGAGCTAAATGAGGGAGGAAGGGTTTTGTTTTGTATGATGGGTAATTTTGTTTTAGAGGGGTTGTTTGTTTTTTAAATTAGGACAACATAGTAATCAAAAAAAGGACACTTAGCAGAGATGGAAATTAGCATTTTATCTTTTAAAGGAGAGCAGAGAGTCAGAGGGGGCAATAGCATGTGGGTTTAGTTTGAAATTGTCAGTTAGTTTTGACTTTATGTGATTTCACTGAGGTGTCTTGTGGGTTCATTAAAGGAGTGCACAAAGTAAACTTCTTGTGGATGCCCTCACTGAATATAATTAAGAGTCTAAACTTTTGGCTTTAAACTAAGTTTGATACTCTACCCCTGTTACAGCACCCCTCTCTAGTCAACTGGAATAGAAGTTGACTCAGCTAATCAGAACAGACATTAATCTTGATGAGGGGTCTCTCTCCAGATGGAATGAATGTGGAAAAGGGGCTCTTGTATTTCGACTGTGGAACCAAAAAGCACCTTGGTCTATGCTGGTATTTATAAAACACTTTAGTTACACTGTACAACGCACCATGTAAAGCCTAGGGTTTATTTTGACATGATGAATCAATCTGTTTTCTAGCAAGAATGTTAAAAAAAACTAATGTAAGAAAATTAAATACAATAGCTACCTTTACGACTCAAAGATACTTAGCTGAAGTACTTACTTAAATACAGAAAGAACACGTAGATTTAGTTGAAAACTGCCAGCTAATGAAGAGTTATTATGGCCAATCTCATGAATAAACTGGTCACCTCAGAAGAACGAATGACATCTTAGGAGACGCTATACTGCTTAGCTCTGCACTTCCAAATGTTTGCTAACTCTGAAATACATCAAACACAACACCACGTATCATGGCACCAGAAAGCCTTGGTTGGTGGTCATGGTATTCTTACTTCCAGATGAATTATCTGTGTTACCGTGAATACAGATCATAGCAAATACAGCTTAACAACAAAAAGGGACAGTTCACAGGAAATGAAAAAAAACCACTCTACATTAACAGATGTAAAGCATTTTAAAAATACCAGTATTGTTACCTGGGGGCGGTCCTGTGGTGTAGTGGAGAGCACTCTGGTCTATGAATCCCAAGGTCGCAAGTTCGAGTCTCAGTACGGACCATCCCCTGGCAGTTCAATGCCTTCCTGCCATCCCATCCCGTCAGATCTCAGATGCTGAGCAGGGTCAGCCCTGGTTAGTACTGGGTGCTGTAGACAGTCCCAAGGACTTCACTGTCACTGCCCAAGCTTGCTCGGCCGTGACAAATGAACCTCAGGACTTATACGGTGGGGCCAGTTCTGTGCACACTGTGCCTCACCTAAAAAATCCACTGTGCAGGCTCGGAGGGCACACCCACATGGGGTGAGCCCTTCCCAAATCTTCCTTCGTGAAGATTGGCCATTATTATTATTTATTATTACCCAAACATGCTTTTCATTTATAACAGCTAGGAAAAAAATAGCTTTTTACAAGGACTTTACAAAAAATTAAATTTTATGTATTTAAAAATACATATGTGTCCAGCCATGAACACATGGCTCTTCAAAGTCCTTTATAGCTAGCTGATTTCACAATCAAAGGAGAACAGCTTTCTCAGGGATGTGTGTGAGGTAGGTAGCATTACAGTTCATTAGGATTTTTCTTTTTTTTTTCTTCACATGATGAGATGGGACAAATCAATATATCAAACTAATTTACAATATGGCAACACCTGCAAACTTCTTCCAAGTTTATAAATTGCTTTTCTTGACCTTTCCAAGCCCTGCTTCTATAACTGAACTTACATGCTGCCTTCTTTATTCCCAAAAGCTCCAGTGCTTCTGCTCTTGATGCAAACAGTAACAAAGAGCAAGTGAAAGAACCAACTTGTTTTACTTCTGTTATTCACAGATCCACAGTAGAATTGTAAGTGTTTAATAAAATGACATTTAGTCACAAACTGTGAGGTGGTTAGGAAAATCAAAACATGTCTACAATGGAATAATATGCACTGGAAAAGGCATTTAGAAAGATCAAAGAACAGAAAGCCGCAACTTACCTAATTCACAGCTGCTGACAGTAAGAATTCACTTTCTTACTAGTTCATCAGTACATAAAGTGTCACTGGTATCCATTCATCCGCTTAACCCTTTTTCTTTCCATTCTTTCTGAACAGTGAGTTTGCATACAGCTAGATTTTCTTTTTTTAAAATACACCTTATAGAGGTCATTCAAACAAAACTCACTTAGAAAGCTTTTTAGATTGCTTCTTTTCAAATTTGCTAATTATTAAGAAAGCTTTTTAGATTGCTTCTTTTCAAATTTGCTAATTATTATATTATTTTAGAAGACAAGCAGATCACAGGTACAGAAAATATCAACAGCCACAGGACTGATACATGGGAAACATATGACATTGAAGAAGAAAAGACATATTCTAAAGGCAGCTAAATTATTCTAAATTTGAAGATGACCTTGATATTCCCACTAACCCATTTGTCCAGCAGGAAGCAAAGATAATTTTATAAGTGACATTTGCCACACTAGCAAAGTACACCCTTCAGTTCTACATACCATAGTTCATTTATGACACCTGGCAAGCAAAAGACATATCTCATTAATAAATTATACTCCCATACAAAAAAGACTACTTGAAAGGCTCTTCCATTTCAATAAACAGACATGCCAAGCATAAGAAATCAGATGGACCTGGAATGCTGCACTTTTATAAATGACCAGCATTTTAATATTCTTCTTACTCTTACTTCCCATTAATGACAACACATGCTAATCACACTGAAACACACTGCAAGATTAAAAAAAAAGTAAAACAGTATCACACGTATCTCAATAAACATGAATTTAGATTCCCATCTATCGGAAGTCACAATATAGCTTTTGATTCAATTTTCCTGTTTGCTAACTTGTGAAGGAAACAAAGAGCTCTTGTCAAATATAACTTCCAAATTATTTAATGACAATTAGAACAGAAAACAGCTATGAAAAAATATTTTTAAATTAACTTATCAGAAAAAGTATCTCAAACCTCACGTATACTGCATGAGTGAGCAGTTCCTTATTCACAGTTGTACTACAAGGAAAATGGAAGGATGTAAGTTGAGATCATCAGGTATCCTCCACAAAAGTAATTTCCTTATTTCACCGCCTTTTTTGTTAATACAAGTTTCTTGCTACTCTTCTTTTGTTCACACACTTAACACCTTCCTAAACAGCGTGCTAAGGCAACCTTCGAAATTCCTCCTCGGCGCGTAATTACTTAAAATTACTCAATGAAACCCGGCGAATTTCCCGGCTCCGTTCCCAACTGTCCCGGCCGTTCCCCCTGCGCTGCCGCAGCAGCCCCAGGGCCCCGAGCACTCTCCTGGCTCCCGCAGGGCTGTGCGAGGCCGGAGCCGCCGGGTCCCCGCCAAGGCCCGTGTCCCCCGGCCGCCCAGCGGCCTGTGCGGGGCGGGCGGCGGCCGCGGAGGTACGCGCAGGGCTGCGGGGTACCCAGGCAGGAGCACCCCCGGGACGGTGGCACCGAGCGGGACGGCGACACCCCCGGGACCCCCCGGGACAGCAGCCCTCCCGGGACAGCAGCCCCCCACAGGACGGCGGCACCGAGCG
>VWZD01003178.1:51644-76345 GCA_013396695.1 Sakesphorus luctuosus
GCCCCCGCTGCCGTAGGCACGCTCCTGAGGGCGGCGCACGCGCAGGCTGGCGCGGGGGCGCGCCGCGGGCCTTTCCCTCACAGCGCCTGCGCCGCTGCGGCCGGGCCGGGCCGGGCCGGTACAGCCTGGCCAAGGGCAGCAGACCCGACACACGCCGGGCATCACCTGCTGAGCGCTGGGCGCTGCCGTGTGGTGGGAGCGAGCTGCGAGGGGATGTGTGCTCCGGTTCCGGAAGAGATTGGAAAAGGGAGATGTCTCCCTTGGCCTTGTCCCCTGCGGACATGTAACGCCCTGACTGAAACAAGATGAAGAGGCTTAGGGAGGATGGCAGGTGGTCTGTAAAAGCACTGTCTGTTCCCAGTTTTGCATGTCACGGGGATGGAGAATGGAATAAAGGACATGACCGAATGCAGAGATACTTAGGCCTAGTTTTGGGATTACCCGAGGTTAACATATGCAGGCACTTAGAGCTTTAGCTCGGTAGGATGCAAATGGGTGCACAAGCATAGGATTAACAAAAATTTGGAAGTCCTTCAGGCTTTGCATGAAACACACATTTAAAGACTAGATGCTCTGAAGATCTCAGGGCTAGCGTGTAGTTGCCTCCTATCAGTTTCAGTGTTGCTGGTGATTACCTTCAGCTTCCCTAAAACCAGTATGAGCTTTTCTCTAAAATTTGAAATGGGCCAGTACAATTGGGATGGCCCACTTGTAGGAAAATAATCTGGCAAATGTGAGGAGTACATTTTGAAAGCTCAAAACCCCAGTGGGATACAGAAAGAATTTATTTCCATTTTAAAACCTTGGGAGTTTAAAGCAAATTTCATAACTTGAGTTGCGCCATTTTGACTCACCCATTTTCTGATGTTTAGGATTGACAACACTGCTACACATTCTGCTCATGGTGGTGACTTGTACCTGATCCACCAGTATATTAGCCAAAGTTCAGTTCTATTTATGTTTTACTGGGGGCTCTTTTCCATTAGTCTTCAATCTCTATTACTTCTTTAAATGCCATTTGTTTCATAAAACATTGCACAATTTTTTTTTAATTCAGTTAGAATACTAATTGCTAATAGTTCAGTTAGAAGGGACCTACATTGCATCACTACATCCAGACCTGTAGAATTGTTTGCTGTAGCTGGGGTGATTACCTAGGGGGAAAAAAAGTCATTCTTGCAGTTGGAATTGTTCTGAACTAGATTTGGTTTCATAATGACGCAGTGTGCAGACTGATGTTAGACTGTTAAATGGAATTGGCTAGTTTTTCTATGCACAAAAATTCAATCCTCTGCTCAGTGAAGTAGGGCAGTATGCTAGCACTGATTTTGTTCTGCATAATAGCGCAACTTGTTTTGAAATCTGTCCGCTTGTTACCTTTTGGTTTAGAAAGGGTCAAATAGCAACGAGGTTGAATTTTTCAGGATCAGCTAAAATATTTTTTTCAGTGCCAGTTCTGTGCTTAAGTTCCTTAGCTTTCTTTGACAAATCTAATCTCTGTTCTGGGAAAAAGTGATTGTTATTTGGATACCACATATCAAAGTTTATAAAGCAGAATAGATGATACACATCAGTGCAGTGATTTTGGATCATGTAACAAACTGTCAGACCCACTCTGTATACAAGGCAAATTGAAACACAGACATTAAAATGCTGAATTGAAGCCATGAGGTGCCAGTTGAATGCCACCAATTTGTATGTGCTTGAACTGCAAGTATCCAACTTTGTGACCACCTTGAAATATGGAGATGTAATATTTTTCTGTCCTTTTTTAAATGTAGATGGAAAAATAATTGCTAGTGCTTGTGGGTAGGTTTGCTTCCTAAAAACTTCCAGCTAATTTTTAAGACTGCAGTGTGGTTTTCTATATGTCTTTCAAAGCAAAGTAACAAGTTGAACTTGCATTTACATTTTCTGTCCTCAAACTTTTAGTTTAGCTTGTAAAACCAGAAATGAAAAACTAGGATAAATAAACTAAAAATAAATGGCAGAGGAACTGTACTCCACACAATCTATGAGATTCATAGTGAAGACATTTTATTAGACATAGCATACAGTTTATATAGGGTTAGGACTACAGCTTATTGGCTAAAAGAGTTAACACACCACCACGCTAGATACTTCAATTGGTTAGAACCTCTCTCTCACAAGTGCCATGTTTATATTATTTCATCCTGGCTATTTTCGTGCACCTGCAGAGTCCTGTGTACTCCTGCTATGTGAATTCTTGGGGAGTAACCTCCTCCCTATCAGCCAGCAGCAGCTGAGCTCCTTGCCGCTTCTGGCTGATAGCTAAGTCTCAGAGGGCTTTCTATAGATCTGAATTGCTCACTTTTGATTTAACTGTAACAACAGGATAAACAGTGCAAAAGTAGGCTGGAATTACCATTACTCCTGGTTGAGGACATTTTCCTTCTCTCCCTCTCATATTCTCACCCACCAGCTCTCACTCCCTCACTGTCTTAGCATCAAGAGTCACTGGCTGACTGTAATTAACTTGTTTTCTACCCCCTCAAACGAATTAGCTCATCTGTTTAAGTCATGCATTGAAGAAGCCTGCCCCCTCTGAGCACACAGCTCACTTACAGTCTTCCAATTTTTAAGAGTTTGCAATTGACTAAAATTATATTCGGATCAGACTTTTTATGTTCTGATTTCTTTACAAAAGCTGTGGCATGAGGAGGAGGGTGCTGATGCCTATCACTGTTTTCTTTCATCTTTCTTTAAATGAAGAACACAACATCATAGGCCGAAATCCTTAATTAATCTAGAAAATAACTAAAATATCTCCCATTCACAACTGCTGCTTATTCACTGTGTGTTCCAGAAAATTGCAAAAGTTGGATTTGTTCAATCCTCAAAATCTTTACTTTAAAGGTTCGTAAGAGACTCTGAAATAATTTTTATAATGCCTGAACCTTCAATTTATTTCTTAGTTTCTTGTTTAGTGGAATTGATAGGAAAAGAAGGTGGATGTTTTGTGCAAGTCATCTGAGTTTTTAACTGTCTTTAACTATTGATCATTAATTCTAATTAAGGATAAATAGATTATCAACACTAATAATCTTTTTGTCTGAGGATGAATGTTTGATCACTACTGCCACTTGCTCACAAGTTAGGTGAACCTCAGCCATTGCTTCTCTGATGTCCATTGTGCTCTTCTTTTTTTTCTTCATTCTCTCATTTCTGGCTTGACATTTAGGTACATTGTTTGGAACAGGAATCACCGGCTTTTGTCCTCAGATTTCTACAGTGCTTATTATGAAGGGATTTTGATCCATAGGTTAAGACTGTAGGCACCAATGTGATGAAATTCTTGACAGAGAAGACCTCACTGTGCAGAGATACCAACTACCTACAATTCACGTGGTCTCAGAGCTGACACCTCTCATGAAACCCGTTTTTCAAAAAGCATGTACCAACTGACTAATGAAGTGTAAAAAAGGAATTAAACTATACACTGTTAATCTTTGAGAAAATATGGCTTGCTTCTCATTCTGGATTAACCCACATGCTCCAGTGGCTGGTGAAAATTCACCAGAGGATTTATCTTGATTATGGTTAAGATAATAGAGTGAAAGACAGGACGTGCAAACCCCGATGTAGCTATCTTCCCTAACTATGACTATCTAGGAACCTCTGTTTGAGGCTGTTCACTCCAGCTTTTAGGAACTTCCCTGCCTCAGACTGAGGACAAACCTCAGCCACAGCAACTTAACTCTGAAGCCAGTTCTCTGGTTTTTTATTTCTTCCAACTCCAACACCCTCTTCCAAGCCTCTCCACAGCTTCACTTTGCCATTTCTAGGGGGCCGGGGGTGGAAGCAGTCATAGGTAGAAAACTGGTAAGGGTCTTTCCCAACACCTTGAGTCCATTACACTGCACAAATCTTCCATGTGAAATGTTGGGGACTGTGGCTTGTGAGGAGCATATAAAATCCATTTTTAGTTTAGAACCACCTATTTTACCTAGACTTTGTGAGTTCAGTTACCAAGTATGGCAGTAATACATGGCATTAGTTTCTGAGATTGATGTTGGCTTCATAACTTTGTGCAAATTTATATTACTTTACAGGTGTGTACAAAAATGGGGTCCCTGCTCCAAAGCAGCACAAAAACCCCCAAAGGTAAATAGAAGCAGCAGAAAAAGCACTTAAGAGAAAATAGACTGCCATGAGAATGAGAGAATAGTAAAGAGCAGGTTGGAGGGCAGATAAACCAAAGGGACACACAAACACATGACCCTGCTTATCTGTGCTTAATGGAAACTATTATTTGCTGTTAACTATTATTTGCTATTATTTGCTGTTATAAATAAATGGAGACTGATACTGTAGTCCACATTGGCTCCAAATTCCCATTTACTTCACTCAGAATTAAAAGCATTTAAAGATTACTAAAGCTGTTCTTAGGAGGGAAAAATGAGCAGAAAGCTGCTTTGCACTGGTTCTGATATCATCCTTCAGTGCTGAGAAGTTTTTATGACTGACATACTTTATTGTATCATTATTTCCGCTGATTGGTGAAAGCAGAAAAAAAAAGGGTGCAACTGCCTCTTTGGGGAGTTTCAGCTTCTCACACCACTTGGGACAGGGTCTGATCTTCATTACATTATATGGATCACGCACTGTAATTTCTGTAGAAAAAAGAAAATCGCACTGATAAACATTTGTTGCCTCAGTTACAAGAGGTTTGCTTAAACATCATCATTAGGCAAGCAGGGCAAGGTATAGAAGTTACAGACTAGCAACACTTCTTTGGTGATGGGTCTGGTAGCAGAATTCAGGAATTTAAGTCTTTTTTTCCTTCTTGACAAGAATTGAAGAGAAAGCAGAGGGACTGTTAGCCTGTCATATTCCTTTCTTCAGGCCTAAATCTCTTTTGTTGCACAGAATATTTTGCATTTTTCTTTTTTTGCTCTCACTTTTGCATCTGGTTTATCAGCAGGTTTCCTATATTTCTTTCAGACTATGGTTGTAATTTCCAAAGGTAGCAAGTGATATTTTCATTGCAGTTTAGTTTCAGTTCAGCTGAGTGGACAAGAGAAGACTGTGATTTTTCATCATGACACTTAGTACATGGGAAAGTTCTGGACAATATTTCATGTAAATGCATCAGCGACTGAATGAGAACACACCTTAGTTTCTTTTAAATAAATGAGGAGGAGTAGAAATATTTACAGATAAATAGGAGTTTACCTTCTGACATCTCGGACAGACAAAAATTCCAAATTAGCTTTATTTTCAGATCTGTGTGCCTGTTTTCCCCTCTGCTGCCACACTAGTCTCAGGCCCTATCCCTTCTCCAGACAAACCATCCTGGCTGCCTACCTGTTTTCATTCTCAGTGACTCCTGGTGAGAGGTCATCCTCTGAGAGGTTTAAACTGGGAGTGAAAATCATGGCAGATGAGGAAGAAATAATGTGCAACCTCGGGAGCATCCAGGAGATCAGGTATGTTCACTTTATGCCGCATCTTTCATTTTCCAGCCTTCTCAAGAGTGCGCTCTCTGACTTGAGGCCCTAATGCAGACACTTAAATTCTTGCTCATGTGTGACAACTCACCTAGTCCCCAGGGCCCTGACCATGTTGAGAGATCACTAAAGAAGCAGGAGCTGGTCATTTTAGGGGCAGGCTACATGCGACATTTTTAAGGCTAACTTAGACCTGATCAGGTCAAAATAAACAAGGATCCTCAAAGCAAGCATCTGCAGCACTTGGATTAGTATGGAGACACCCTTCTCTAAGTAGTTCTTGAAAGCAATGTGGAGGCTCCTCCACCTTGCCTGGTGAAGCACTCTGTAGTCACAGGGTTTACTGAAATTTTCCCTAAACTTTCTGTATTGCTCATTAAATATATTGCTTTTTAGACTTCTCTCTTGGCTGAACTAGTGAATTAGATGCTGTCATGACTCTTCCAACACCTTTTTCACATTGAAAGACATCATAATCATCCTCATCATCATCCTCATCATCATCTATACCATCCTATTTGCTTACTGCTGGAGCCAGAGCACAACACCCCAGTGGCTCACACTGTCGCCTCATTATCTCATACTCTAGTTTGCTGGCTTTCTGGACACAGATATTCATACATGAGGGAGACCACTTGCCCTTCAGTCTGCAGCTGTAGAGGCAACTAGCTCAGGACATTCAGCTCTGACTATAAGCCCTAATTCAAGCAGATCTAACACTTGCCATGTAAATACGGCTATACTGTCTTGTATTCAGCCATCTTGTGTTCCCCCAAAATCTTACAATTTTCATTACTCTCCTTTGCTTTGTGTCCATTTTAATTTTTCACTTCCTTTTCAGAGTCTCAGACCAGACTCCAGCAAGTCTGGTCAGTGCTGAGTAGAGGTTAAGTACTTCCAGTGCCTTTCATGTAATATTTCTGTAATGCATTCCAGAAAAATTACCCTGTTCTCATCAGCCTCATGCTACTGACAGATGAGTGGTCTGTTATATTTGCTAAGACTATGGTACTGCTGCTTCTACATTTGTAGCACTCAAATTTATGTTTGCAGAATCCAATTTCTCTAGAGATTGTCTAGACCTTGATTAACATTCATTCTGATGTGCTGATGCTTCAGCCCAGCATGATCATGGGAGCTGGGAAACTCCAGATTAAATGCTTGGACATACAGGTCCTGATTGTCTCTAAGGCGTCTCCTAGGACAGATCCTGGAGGTGACCTTCCAAAGTGTGGAGGTACAACTGTTACCTTCATAATTTAAAACACAGTGCTTAGCATGTTACAGAAGCCAAAGAGGAATAATTACCTGGCTGAGGAAAGACTGAAGGTCTATGCAGCGAGCTCTGTAAGGCGTTCTGTTATTCTTGTCTAAAATGTCTGTAGAAAGAGAAATAGTCACTTTCCTCAATCTAACAGTTTTATTTGCATTGGGTTTGTTTAGTTGTTGGCTTGTTTTTGCAGGGGTGGGGTTGTTTGTTTGTTTTGATTTGGTTTGGGTTTGGTTTTTTTAAATAATTACAAGGACCATGTATAGTAGCAGAAAAAAAAGAAAATTGGAAAGAAAAGAACAAAATACGTATTTTCAAACAGTTGCATCACTGAGATCATCCAGTACAAAGCAGCGTGCTAGTAATAATGACTAGAGGTTACCTTTGTGTCAAAGTTTTTAATCAAAATCATGAACCCAGTCAAAAGTCTTTTAGTGCCTATTTTAACGAAAAGCTAAAATTTGCATATCTCAGAAGGAAGCCGTCTCTTTTTCCACTCCTAACAACCTCTGACATAATGAGGTGTGACAAACTGATTTAAAATGTAGTTGCAGGAAGAAGGGCACGCACGCTCTGCTCTGCCTTGTGGGTGTTGTAGTCTTTCTACAGGGTCTCTGCCTGGGCTGCAATAGGAAGCTGGACTCTAAGTCCCATATCTTCCACTAGAGTCTCCTGCACAGGCTCAGAGNATTTTCCCCTGCCATTTTTTACGTTTCACGGAAGGTTTAAATCGGGAGTGGAAGCATGGCAGATGAGCAAGAAATAATGTGCAAACTCGAGAGCATTAAGGAGATCAGGTATGTTTGTTTTGTGCCGTATCAGTTACATGAAGCAGCGTTTTCCTTGGGGGAGCGGAGGACTTGCATGGATCTGGAAGTAGCTGTCGTGGTACTGAGGGAAAGAAAACTACCGCTGGGTTTGCGATAAGAGCTCAAAATACATTTTTCTAGGCAGGGAAGAAGCTGCTGGGAATCGCCGCTGGAATGCATAGTGGAGCGCGGTAACGGTCGTGCATTTCAGAGAATTTCGCTGCGTGGTGACAAGGCGGAGTGCGCGGGTGGGAAGGACGGAGCAGCCCAAACGCAGCTCGGGGGAGTGGTGTCGGGTCGCGCGTGTTGTGGGGGTTTGTTTGTTTTTAAGTCCTTTGAATTATTATTTAATATTTCTGAGGCTCTGTCTTGTATCTGTTATTTTTCCCCACTGACGCCCGGGCAGGAGCCTTGACGGGCTGAGAAGGGAAGGGGGATGGCACGGAGAGCAGAACGTGCCTCCGAAAGCCGAGGGCAGACGCGCCCCCGGGCCGGGCCGGCGAGCGCTGCGGCCGCTGGCGGAGCCCCCCGGGGAACGGGGCAGCTGGTCATCCAGCGCTGCCCGCCGCGGAGCCGCGCGAGGGAGCCCTGCGGAGGACAAGAGGAAGCAGCTGAACCTGGGCGGCTTTTCTCTGCCCTGCCTTGCCCTCCCGATCCCGCAAGGGCGGGGAGGAGGCCGGGAGACGCCTGGGGAGATCTCCCGACGTGCTGCGTTTGGCCGCTGACTCGGCGGGGATAGAGACACAGCGGACCGAGGCTTTTCTGCCGTCCCTTCCTGCCGCAGCACCGGAGCTGCCTCGCTGTGCGGCTCGTGCAAGGCAGTGCAGCAGGAATTTGTATATGGCGTCCTTCGCAAGGAGAGGCGCAGGATGCTGTGGAATTAATTGGGGGCTCCTGAACAGCCAGGCGCGGTACCACACGTGCCCCTCGCGGGGGATTCTTCATAGCTTTAGGTAGGGCATTGACAATCTGGGGCTTAGGGCACAGATTTTCACGATTAGGCCTGAGTTCTCTATATTTAGTAGGAATTCATGTGTCCAAAAGCCAGAACACGCTACAGAGGACAGTGACTTTGAAGGTAGCGAGGTGGAAAGCATGTGGACTGTGGGTAACCCCAGGGTGATGAGAAGTGTTTTGGGACATGACAGCTGGAGGGGAGCTACCAGGGTGAGGGGAGCAAGGGCTGTGGGGGAAGGCCTTACCACAGGCAGTGTGTGCAGATGGTTCCAGAGACTTCTGACTCCCAACAGCATCACTAAGAAGCACACTTGACACATGGAAGAAGTGAATTATTCAGCAGAGTATGGGCCTCAGCCTTCTTCACACAAGACCACAAAGACCAAGCAAAAATATTTTTCTGTTTAGAGTCCCCAAACTATTTTGTAGACAGATAAATGACAACAAATACTTTACAGCTTAAGAATAATACTTTTCTACTCAACTATTAGGCAGGCTGTGTTTTAAAATACCAATCTAGTTGTAGCCTACTACATTTTGCGTCCAATTATTCTAACACTTCATTTGAATTATTTTTTCGGCGTGATATCCTGTATTTGGAAATTCACAGTGCACTGGGTTTTCTGATAGTATATTCAAAGGTGATTTATAAGCTGCAGTTAACAGATTTGTGTTATTACTTTGTGGCATAAGGTAGTGTAAAGGTGATGTTACTAGTATCTGTGAACACGGAAGTATCAAGAAATTTGCTTGAATGTATGTTAAAAAAATCAGTGTCAAAAAGTCAATCCTACTTGCAACATTGATATCCAGTTTGTCACCTTTAACAAAACCTGATCAAATAAACGTATTTATTCATCCTCAAATCTTTTAAAAGGAGGGTGCATTCTGTGAAGAGTTTCCTTCAAACTAAGTATGAGAATTTCTTGTGTTTACAGACTCACCTTCGATAGATTTAGCAGACTATTTGATTCTGCATTTCATGTATTCTACAGACAGAGGGAAAATCTTCTCAATCAAAATCAAAGAACTTGCCCATTCCTAGGCCCATTGATCTCTATCACTTACTAAAGGCAACTCATCTGGGTTTTTGAAGGGATTCAGGAATCTGATTTCAAATCTGAAATCTGATTTTGAAGACCTGTATCTCTGTCCATATCTGTATCTATAGATAAATACATATAATTTGTAGTCAAGGGAATACTGTTTTCAGTAAATGTGTTACATGCCCACAATCCAAACATATATGCACATGCTTAATTATATGCATTAAGTACTTCCACAGAAATAACCCGTCATAAAATTAAACAAATGCCTAAAGATTTAGTGTTCTGACTTCAAGGAGATAAAAGCGAATGAGAATGAATTTATTGATGAGAGATGCTAGTTTCACTGCTCAGTGCCCTATTGACACACTTAATGACTATTGTCATCAATACAGGGTAAGAACTGAAATAGAAGGGAAAAAATATGAGGGCAAAATTCATTAGGCAGTCTAGAAATCACAGTTACAGTTCCTGTTTTAAAAAATACTGCATGTTGCCTGATGCTAACAGGAAGAGTTCTAATTTGTGTGTGCTATTTCTTTCCTAATATCAAAAGCTAATAATTTGGACTGAAATAAGCCCCTGCAACTCATTTGTTGTAGAAATCTGGCAGAGCATGGCACCAATGACTACTAACAATAAGGAAACAGATATATTTCCATTGTCTTTAGGTAAGCACATGTCATAAATACAGAAGACAAAAGAGGAAATAAATTGGGGACAGATACTCCCAGTTTCAGTAATCAAAACTGCCATTACTAAGTAAGTTTTTTAAATAAATGAGAACAGTGAAATTTGACAAAAACGGGTAGATGTTAGGTTAGTGGGATATTGCCATATGCAAAGTGGAAGGCAGAGAGAATCTCTTTTACTGGTTTAAGTTCAATATTTACATTCAGACTAGCATATGCCATTGTATAGTAAATGACACAACACCTCCAATGACACTAAAGATTACAATGTTGTAGCTACATACTTGAATTGTATCTACATCCAGGTTTCTTCACTTAATTCATAAAACCTTTACTAGTTGACTCATTATTCCGTTAGCTATTTTTTATTCTAATGGTGAAATATGGAATTTTCAGAACTGGAATGACTGCATACCTTTTAAAATAAATGTAGGCTCATAGGTATATGATTTATATTCTTGGAATAAATGTGCTATATGAAACAAGATGAACTCTGTGGTGAGGTAGAGTACAAATGTAATAATCATATTTACCAAGTGATTTTTCTGAGTTTTTGTTTTAAATATGCCTTGCACAATATCTGTAAATGTTTCTTAGTGACCTTTGATTTCACCTAATTTGTCATTGTCTTTTTCTGTATCAGTCTTTGGTTTGGTACTTCTATTCTTAACAGTTATGGGTTGCCATCACTGGGAATAGTCATCTGGATCTCATGCAGCTTCTTTATATGGAGAAAAGAACTTTCTGTTAAGATTATCTCTGAAGTACCAGTGTAAAGCAGAATTTTGATTTATTTTGTTCTAAGGAAACAACCAGCAGTTCCTCTGGCCTTCAATTTTTTAAGTGTTCCGTTTTAAATCTCATTTATTCATATTGTCCCTGCCAGAGCAACCACTTCTGAATACATATTGTAGGAGTTATTTATGATGCTATTTTTATCAATTTGGAAACAGAAAAGAGGGGACTGAGAGGAGAATTCACAGGCAGAGTGTCAGTGCCTCTCCAAGAGGGACGGTATCTGAGGGTAAGCTATGGTCAAATGAAAGCAAGAATAAAAGTTATACAGATACCTGCCATATACTTTAGCATCCTTAGGTTAGCTTTAAGGTTTCTTTGGGAATTTTCATTGATGTGAGAGAAAATAGTAGCTCTGTTAAAGGCCAGGATATATATACTCTTATTTTTACAAGTATGATGTAGAATAACAGTGGAATAAACCATCCAGTCCTTAGTGCTGTGGGAGCAGCAGAAAGACCCTTGGGAACCGGGTATAGAAACAGTTTGCAATGGGAGCAAGTGCCCCACAGGGGTTTTGGAAGCCCCTTTCCTAGAATTGAGTCTCAGATCATATTCCTCCAAGGGGCTCAGTGCCTTCTGCTTCCATTAAAAATGTCAGACTTAAGTTGCTTTCAGCAATGGGAGCAAGTCTGGGCCTAGTAGGAATTTCATGGCTAATCTGACAGGCTGCTTCCTGTAATCTACAGAGTACAGACTACATCCTGTAGTCAATTTTGCTGCTTCTTGTGAACTTAAATCAAACTTTCCCCTCTTTGCACTGGGATAGAAATAGGATATTTAAATATGAATGCAAACCTCATCTTCCCCAGCCCCATCTCATGTCCTACCTATAGGAAATCTGTATTTATTCAGTAGTGCACTTGGAAACCAGTATGGACTGATTAATACCAGGGATCAGATGACTAAAAAGGAATGCTACATTCTTGTTTGTTTCACACAAGGCAAAGGAAAAAGTCCTGGAACATTTGATTACCTGCCTGAAACCTGTTGTTAAAGTGTTGGTTACCCAGTATAACATTCTAATTGGCAGTACAGGAAAAATAACTAAGATCTCTTCATTAGCTAAATCACAGGAAAATTTTTTTGTTCTATTCAACAGCTTGGACAAGCGTTGAATTGCAACACCAATAGGCTGTTCTGCTGCTTAAAACTATCTGATGACCGAAACTCACACTCCTTGATTATTAGCTTTACAGGGAGAGATAAGGACTGAGCACATAAGCATTTTCACTATGGAACACAACTGGCGCAAGTGAACAAAAATAATCAGAATGCAGGATACGGGCAGAAACATTTACAAATATGTAACAGGTACTAGATCTTAGCAAGGAGTGAGGAGGATGCAAAGTTATGTGAAAGTGGAGTGTTGATAGCCAGTGTCATTTGAGTTTTTACTGTTTGATATGTCATTGCTCTGGCATTTTCTTTAAGCAGATGTTGAAGTTAGTAGTTTAGCAGTTCAAATTACTCTCCACATAGTTTTAGTCAGTGTATATGACGCTATAATCACCTAGAGTTCATTTAACGTTACTCAGAATTCTGTGCTAAACCTAGATTTTCTGCATTTCTCTATTTTGGAACTAGGGTTTAATCCAAGTCAACTGATGTAGTACAATTCTATTGGTACAAATTGTCTGAATCTACACTAACTGTTAAAATCTGACAACATTTTATTAATTTCCTAATTCAGTACAGGAGTTTTCATACCACTGAAAAGCTCAACAAAAGAGCTGTGATTAGAATTCAGTACTCTCATTGTACAGAATACAGCTTTCTCCGACACGTTTAGTCTCACTGTTGTCTATTCCTGCTATGGCCTTCTTCCATCTATCTAATCACATATAAAGTGATACCTCACAAAAGTATGTTTGAGTGACTTACTGCTGTCTCTCTCTATTTTTAATTACTACTGGAATTCAGAAATAAGACTTTGCAGATGGAAAAAATAAAGGCACGACTGAAAGCAGAATTTGAAGCCCTGGAGTCTGAGGAGAGGCACCTGAAAGAATATAAACAGGAAATGGACTTGCTGCTGCAAGAGAAGATGGCCCATGTGGAGGAGCTGCGACTGATCCACGCTGATATTAATGTGGTATGCAACAGTAAAGTAGTTTAATGCCTCCCTGACATCCGATCCCATCAGATCTTGGAAGCTGAGCAGAGTCAGCCCCGGTTAGTACTTGGATGGGAGACCTCCTGGCAATACAGGGGGCTGTAGGTTCTAGCCCTGAGGACTTCACGGTCACCATCCAAGATTGCTTGGCCGTGGCAGATGAACCTTAGGAGTTAAAGGGTGGGGCCAGTTCTGCACACGCTGTGCCTCACCTAAAAAATCCGCTGCACAGGCTGGAAGGGCACACCTACATGGGGAGAGCCCTTCCCAGAGCTTCGTTCGTGAAGTCTGGCCATACATAATGCAACAGTCCAGCTGCAGACAGTCTGATCAAGGCAGTTTCATAGGAATCATCCCACAGGCTATGCACTTGTGCACATCAGTGAACCATCACTGTTTTAGTCATGTGGACTTTACAACACCATCCTAGGATCCTGGAGAATGCAAAGTAAATTTACATCAGGGTAATTGTTCTCTTCCTGTGTTCGGCAGGATATTTTATAACATTGGCCTAGTAAGCACTTGCACCAAGAGGAAAGATAACCAAGCCTGTTGTGGCTATGACTTTACCAGTAGCCACAGTAACATCACTCCAGCAGTCCCACAGAAAACTGTTCTTCCTGTTAGGCTTTTCTCATTTAGTATGCAGAAACAGAGAAACTTTGGCAGATAGGTGGGACTTTTGATTGGAAGTTTTGGGAATAAAAATTTTGGGACAATACATAGTATTTGTTAAGTTCTTAGTGAGAACTGACTTCTATCACTGAGTGGAACCACCAAGCATCAAGAAGCCTGAAGGGAATGAATAGAAATAAAAGAAAAACAATTTATAAACAGAGAAGATTAGCCAATCAGAGGGGCTAAATAGAGAATATATTTTTAAATGTGCATTTTTTACATCTTGTTAGGGCACTTGCATGACTCCTTAGTGGTTTATAGCTCTGAAGGTACCTCTGCTTTGCACCAGAGCAATATAGCTCTCACATTGTAAACAAGCACAAGCTGTATACTGGATGTGCAGGCTGCCTTTCTTTATCACTTGAAATGTCTGTTCCCCTATCCAGCTGCATAATCTCAGCCGCTGTTTTATCCTCCCTTGTTTTTCCAGACAGATTGTCATTTTCTCTGCTGCTTTTTCCATTTACTGCAGTAAGAGAAACAGGAACATTTCCTTAGATTGTTAACTTTTAACAGTTGGTGTTCAGATAGCTTAGAAACACAGAAAACTAGTTTATTCTACTTTAATTTCTTTTTTAATGTCTGCTGAGAGTTTTCCATAACTCCTCACTTTCCAGCTTTATCTGTAGCCTGTCTACCTGCTTTTTGTGTTGTTCAGAAGGTCATATAGCTTGAGTGCACCTTTTTAAATAAAAATGCATCTCGTATGTCACTTTCTGTTGCTTCTTCCTCGCCCAGTTTTCGTCCTCCCAATACCTTCTTTCTGATACAACCTCTTGCTCAATCAGAGAGGGACAGTTCTTTACAAGCATTGTCATACGACTGTTTCAGATGGAGAATACTATCAAACAGTCTGAGAATGATCTTAACAAGCTCTTGGAATCGACTCGTCGCCTGCACGAGGAGTACAAGCCCCTAAAGGAGCATGTGGATGCCTTGCGAATGACTCTGGGATTGCAGAGGTTGCCAGATCTGTGTGAGGAGGAGGAGAAACTGTCTCTTGAGTAAGTCTACAAAGCAAACATTATCTGGCTTTATACTTTCGATTGTGCTGGTTGTTTTCTCATTTTACTTTTGCTGATAAGTGGAAAAAAGAACTGGAGAGGTAAGCATGAAAAACAAAAGTTAACAAAGAAGGTATATGGGAAGACATGTATTTGATAACATTCAGTCTGAACTTGCTGCAAGTTAAATTAGATTATTTCAACTTGCAAAGTCTACATATGAAATGCAAAAATTCAGGGGTGGTTGGCTCTCTGGATTTGCATACTATATGTTGCTTTTTCTAGCAACGTCTTTTTTCCCCTGAAGATTACTTGTTTAGCAAGCGATAATAGGAGGAAATGCAAGCGAGGGATAGAAAACAAGTATTCTTTAGTTGGTTTGGGCTGCTGCTAGTCTGAATTTTACTTTTTGATGCCTGCTCATGACAGTGGCATTTAACCCTAACCCCATGACTGTCAACAAGTAAGTTTACCCAAGCTGTGGAATAGATTTGGATCATAAATTACAGTTTCATGTTTAGGTATAACCTAGGTGGGGGAGAGTGACAGAATTAGATACTATTCAAAGAACAATGTTCTTTGTTTAACAGATCAGTTTTAAATGCAGTGGATGTTTTGAGAAGCTTATGTTTCTTTTAACACCCAGCTCAGTTAACATAATTTTCACAGACAGTTTTCAAGATTTCCTTTGTATTTCTTTAGCAATGTTGTTTTACATTCAAAACACCTTGACACTACAAAGAATGTATTAATCTATTGCATACAAAAGTGATTAATTTTAACAGAATAAAATAGAAAAACTGTTGGACAGAGGTGCCTCTGAAGGTGTTAAATATATACATGTTGTCTATTTTTCATTGTATTAGATTTATATCCAGTTGTACATCAAGATACCTTAGAAGCTGACGGTCTGGAATCTGACCAAAGTGTACAAATGCAGAGGAAAATACCACCAATACTATTTATGAACTCAGCTAAGTGTAGGCAGTTTGATTTCAGTGGAGGAACGTGATAGGGAAAATGTGGTCCATTGTATTTTAACACAAAATATCCTTTACAGACTGATGAAATACTCCAGAACATTTTTTTTTGTTATTCTTCTGTCTAGCTACTTTGAAAAGCAGAAAGCAGAATGGCAGACAGAACCACAGGAGCCTCCCATCCCAGAGTCTCTGGCTGCAGCTGCAGCAGCTGCCCAACAGCTGCAAGTGGCTAGAAAACAAGATACCAGACAGACAGCAACTTTCAGACAACAGCCACCTCCAATGAAGGTCAGGAGACGAATGTTTTGGATTTTTTCTTTTGCCACTGGAACACATTTTGTTTATAAAATTGATCGATATTTGCAAAAAGGAAAAAATATGTGTCCTGATTCTGATTTCCCCTGAAGTGGTTCAAGTCAAGAGCAACCAGTAGAGTTGAAGTAATGGCACCAGTCATCAAGAGTTAAGGACAAGAATCGTTCATGGATTGAGTCTCCATCAGCGGAGATGTAGGCAATTCCCACTCCTCCTGTGTTTCACACAGGAGCAAGGCATGTAAGAAAGAAAAATAGCATGGTAAAAGGAAAACTAATAGCTGTTGCTTAATGCCAAATGGAGTCATATTAGAAGCAATGCACATATTTTATGAGGGAAATTACTGACAGTATACATTACTAGGAAATGTGATTGTTTTTGCATTTGGGATCTTCGAGACTAACATATAGATTAATTTAACCTAACCACAGGCACTTAAGTGACAGTTTGACTCAGCTCCTTCTGTAGTAAGAACAGCTAAGTAATTCCATAGAGGTATTCATCCTGCCAAGGTTCCGAAGAGTCACTGACTCAGTAGGCAAACTGCTGTAGGTACACTCCATAGTTATATACTTACTATCTGTAGTTAGGCAATTGAAAAGCCTTTCTGCAAGTAATATGCTTCAGTCAAGCAGAAATTGAAGCGCTTAGTATGGAGCAAAAAGAATTCTGTATCTTGTGTTAAATACATGGAATTCATCTAATCACTTGCTCCTGCCTTAAATTCTGTGACATCACAGTTGGCCTTCACTGTAATTTCTTTGACTCAGTGAGCTATTATGCATGTAAACATCTCATTGGAACATTTAATAGAAAATAGAATTTAAAGTCATTGATACATGTATGAACCATATGTCTGCAGAATTGTAGTTTTAATTCAATTAAATACTCCAGTTTTTCACTTGTCATGAAATTACTGTACAGTCCAGATACCTAGGTTGTATAGAATCTAGGTATCTGGTAGTAGTGGTTTGCCTTTGAAGGCAAGAAGACTTTTTTTTGCCTGTATTGTAACTTTAAGGGCAGTCCCATGGTGTAATAGAGAGCACTCCGGTCTACGAATCCCAAGGACCTGAGTTCAAGTCTCAGTACGGACTGTCCCCTGGCAGTTCAATGCCTCCCTGCCATCCCATCCCATCAGATCTTGGATGCTGAGCAGGGTCAGCCCCGGTTAGTACCGGGTGCTGTAGATAGTCCCAAGGACTTCACTGTCACTGCCCAAGCTCACTCAGCTGTGGCAGATGGACCTTAGGACTTAAATGGTGGGACCAGTTCTGCGCACGCTGTGCCTCACCTAAAAAATCCACTGTGCAGGCTGGAAAGGCACACCCACATGGGGTGAGACCTTCCCAAATCTTCCTTTGGAAAGTTTGGCCATACATACTGTAACTTAGAATATGATACTCAGTAACCTGTGTAACAGTGCCACTTAAATGGTTGTAACAAGTCGCTGCAATGTTGCATTTCAGGCATGTTTATCGTGTCACCAACAAATTCATCGGAATGCGCCCATATGTCCACTCTGCAAAGCAAAGAGCCGATCCCGGAATCCCAAAAAGCCCAAGAGGAAACAGGACGAATGAAATCTAGATTGACAAGCTGTGTGACCTGTTCCAGTGCTCTTCCAGTAGAACTGCAAATGTGACCAGACTTTACTGAAGTGCAGACTCAAGTATGGCCATCTTATTGTTTTCTATTTATACATGTAAGCACAATGTTCCTGTTGTGTCTTAAGTTCCTTCCAGTCCTTAGAATTTGGTTTTAGGAAAATAAATATTACTGGTGCTGCAGTTAAACATTTCAGTTGTTCCATCTTTTGGACTCCTAAACAAACTGGAATTCTTTGTGCAAGAATCCTAAATGTCAGGCTATTTCTTTTGGCCAAATGTGATTACCACAAATGCTTTTATGTTCTCCTTTTAAAAAACAGGTGCTACTCAAAGATTATTCTGTTTTCTTCTGATAACAGGAGACTATTTAAAATGCTGAAATAGCAGACTTTTTGTTTCACTGAATAACAATTTGTTTTCAAAGCTTGTAAGACTGCATAGGTTTGGGTATCTGACAGAACTCTTTATACAGGAAATATTCGGGGAAAACGAGATTGGTTATACAGAAAATCAGTGCATTAAGGACACACATGAATTTTGTTTTACCAGAGTTTGATTGTGCCATTCCCTCAAATTTGACTTAAAACTTGGAAAGTTGATGGCTGTGTATGAATTTCCAAAAATTACATAACTTGTCATGGTTTAACGTCTTAATAGGTTATTATTTTCAGCAGTCAAAAGACTGATTGACTTAGTAACAAGGCTCAAATGAACTGCCTTAGTAGTCCTCCTAGGCTCTGTGGCCATCCTGCACACTGTGGTTCTCTAGGAAACATGCATAAAACATCCCAGATCTCTGTGCACAGACTGCAACATAAGCCATTCTGCATGTCTTCCTAGTTTCTACAGCCCAAGTCTCAGACATATCCTCCACAGTTGCATAGGAAAGTGCAGTAACATACATGAGGAACAGTGTAAACTGAAAAGTATGTATTTCAGCGGAACCACCGGGCTTTGGTGTCATCATCCTTCAATCAAAACTTTCTACTGTTTTGTCTTTTAATAGGTCGTTTTCAAGTAATCTTTACTTCAGGCCAGTTTTTTGTTTCTCTCTGTGTGCCAAAAGAACCCTGACTGAATCAGCCACAGTAGACCCCTCCCTGTATCCCTGTCTTCCCTTTGTTTCACCTAATGTAACAACAGTTCCTCCAGTGGGGAGTATGACAGTGATCCACTGACAGAACCAGGGCTTAAAATTTACTTGTCTCTAATCCCAGTTTCGTCACTACCTTTGTTGTCTAAATTGATCTAGAATATTAAATATTCTTTTCACTAACTTCAGGCAGCAGGAACTGCTTGTTCACATTCCTCTCTCTTTAGCACAGGTTCTTCTCTACTATTATGCTGGAGTGGTTATATTGAGAATTTGGCTTGTTAAATGGGAAGAACCGGGAAGCCCCAAGTCTCTGGCTAGAACTTTGGCAAACACAGGCGACTCTAATAAATCCACATAATGCAATTTTGCTGGCCAAATCACATATGTTACCACTAATTTCCCAAGTCTGCCACAAAGTACACAAGTGATTTACTGAATATAGTCCCGTAACTTATGACAAGTTCAGGGGGTACTCTCTCATTTTAATGTTTCATAGCTGTATAAACATCTGTCAGCAGCAGAGACAGAATGTGGACCACATGAAATTATGTGAAGAGCAGATTCTGTGAGCTGAATTACTGGGATTTGGTCCTTCTGAGATAGCAATATGGAAGATAGTCTGACTCCATGTTCCAAGTGGCAGTAGTACATTATGCATGCCTTGTAGCACAAAGACTGGATTCTGCTATTAAATGTCAAAGTGCTCACATGCCAAGTGCCCTGTTCAGAGCAGGTCCTGTTGAGTTGAAGGGAAAACGTACACTGAGATAAAAGTACATGCATGAGAACAGCATACTTTGATGGTAGTTGTACATAAATTTAAGAAGTAGTGACAATGGAGCAGGCAAATGGTCTGCAATGAAGTAGTGTGAACCGAAGGATTGATTTGTAGTAACTTTGACTTAGAGTTCTGAAATAGGATTCATCATAGTTGCTCTCACTTCACGGTTACCTTGCCAGGTCCTTTCTTTCTTGGGAGATCTCTAAACTGAAGGATGGACCATTTACTAATTAGTTCGACAGTTTTGTATTTTTGCTTTTTTAAACTAGTCTCTTGTGCTCTTGTGTTTAAGGTTAGTTTTTTTTTAAAAAAAAGTGAAAATGACATACTTTGTTTGCATCAATCATGTACTAGTATTTAGAAATTTGTTTTCACATCCTTTACGAAGTTCTGCCATATGAATAGCACGCATTGCTGAAAATGAATATAACTGGAGATGAGTCAGCAGTCCCTTGGCAACCGAAAGGGCCAACCATGTCCTAGGATGCATCAGGCACAGCATTGCCAGCTGGTCGAGGGAGCTGATTGTCTCACTCTACACTGCACTGGTGAGGCCTTGAGTACTGTGGGCAGTTTTGGATGCCTCAGTGCAAGAAGGACATCAGACTATTACAGTGTTCCAGAGGAGGAGGATGACCAAGACTGCAAAAGGTCTCAGCAACAAGACCTGTGAGGAGCAGCTGAAGTCATTTGACTGGTTCAGTTGTGAGAAGAGAAGGCTGCGGGATGTCCCCATCACAGCCTACAGCTCCCTCAAGGGGGAAACAGAGAAAGAGGTGCTGATCCCCACCCTCTGATGACCAGTAACAGGACAGGAGGGGAAGTTTAGACTGGACATCAGGAAAATGCTCTTCTTTTAGAGGGTGGTTGGTCCCTGATACAGTGACCCAGAGAAGTGGTCAAGGCACCAAGCCTGTCACTGTTCAAGGAGCACCTGGATGACACTCTTAGTCATATGGTTTAATGCTAGGTAGTCCTGCAAGGAGCAGGGGGTTGGACTTGATGATCCTTATGGCTCTCTTCAAACTTGAGATGATCCTAACTATTTCAAGGAGACAAAATATGTATTATGTATTAAGGGATCATGGAGGTGGGAGGAGGGAGGGAAGCAGTATCTTTCATAAGGAAACGGTATTCTTTTCTCTCACAGAATAATGATGGAAGTTTAATGATGAGCTCTTCTTGTGAAAGCCCTGGGCTCTTTTCTTGCAGGCAACTTTCTCAAGAGACTAGAAGAATAATTATGACACACTAATTTATTGGTTTTTAGACAGAGGAGGAAGCTGAAGTACAGTTCTTACCACAAGTCTAATGCATTTTTTCTCCATGGAACAACAATGGCCTCTTCTTCTGTACTAAGGTCTTTGTGGATACTTCTTTGCTTGGCTTAAATTTATTCTTATTTGGGTTAAATTCTCTTAATAGTCACAATGAGATCCTCCACAAAGCTCTTGTAAGTTTTATATTTACTAAAGTCTGGTTTAACCCTGTCTTTGTCATTCCTTTTTTAAATGGGTATCTGATTGACAACAAAATACCTGGATTCTCTTGGTATAGATGATTTTATAGGATCTCTCCCTGATTCCTCACTTGCCTCAAACAATAGTCCTTTGTTCTGCAACCAAACACCTTAAAAAAAACCAAAACAAAAACTCAAATGAAAATAAAAAACCCCAAGCCTTTCACTCTGCCACCAACCTTAAGCTCATAATAGAGTGCAAACACTGTACTGCATCTAAATACTTTGCTTTAGAAATTTTTATACGCAGGCTAGGGTAGATCGGTTGTTCAGACTTTAGTGCCAAGGACCCCATTAACTATAGAGAAAATGTAAGGCAAATTGTAATACTTCCTGAATTCCATTTTCACTTTCTTAACAGGACCCTGACTGAACCTGACAGTGGCTTCAAGTTACAGTATCTAAATTTGAAAGAGTAGACATTGACATGTTACTCTAAACATCATACTATTCAAAAAATTAAGACTTCACTATCACTTCAAAGAAATAAAAGTGCTTTATTCCTTTATTTTACAATTTTCTAATTCTTCCTAACTCCAGCATAGGTTTTCATTTTAGAATTTACATGTTTTAGCAGTATCTGGTGTTTTCATTGACTTCTGTGTTTTAAATATTTTACTCCTATGCCTCATAGGAGTAACAATTGTGAGTCTGTACAGTACTTTTTAATAAATGTTTCATGTTACGCTTTCTTCCTGCAAGTTTTTATTTGCTTATGCTACCAAGAAGCAGCTATATCCCAAATGGTAAAACTCAGCTTTCTAATTTTACAGGATACAATCAGACACAATGCAGTTACACGTTTATAGAAACTTTGTGGAGATGATGCAGAAAGAAAGATCCTTTCTAATGAGCTTTAGAAAATTGAAAGGAAAAGGAGATAGCATGATAAGTTTGAACATAGCCAAACTTCTCAGTTTTGCCTTCTAAAGTTCAATGGAAAACAGCAAGAAGCGATTCCCTCTGCAGTTTAAGGCAGAGCACAGCGTTCCTCTCAAGAATCCTCCTGTTAGGCCTTACGGTGGTCACCCCTGGGGACCTGGCGGAACTGACAGCAACAGCAGCCAGTGGGGCTGTCGTTCTGCCGCCGAGGAGGCGGTGCTAGCTGCACCTGACCAATCGAAGAGCGGTACGAGCTCTCGGCAGCCAATGGGGACGCGGTGGGAGCTGCTGTGCTGCTCTGCCCCCTTCCTGCGTGCTGCGCTCTCGCCGCTCCCGGCGCCGCCTCCCCGCTTTGCGCGCTTTGCCCTCCCTGCCCGCACTGCCTTCCCGAGGCACGGCTGTGCCTGCCCTCCCTGTCCGCTCTGCCATCCCTGCCCGCTCTGCTCTCCCCGCTCTGCCCCCGCGCTCCGCAGGGAAGCCGTCGATCCCAGGGAGTCTCTGAGCAGTGACGGTGAGAGCGTCTCGCCGGAGCGGGGAGAAGCCCCTGAGTATGCCTGGAGATGGATCATTGCTCAAAGAAGGTGCCGAGGGATGAGCCTTGTGCCAGGAGGCAGCGCAGGAGAGGGGAGCAGTGCACCTGAACAGGTGGGGGAGTGTGTGGGCACAGGGAAGATGCAGCTGGGACTGGAGGAAGAGCTTGGAGGTCTCTTACTGGTACGAACCTGCAAAGCAGGCAGTGAGGTGGAATAGAAGTACTGCAGATTCCCGGGCAGGTGAGCCAACATTTGCTTAAATCTGAGCAGAAGGGAAAACTCAAACATGAAATTCACCTTTTGTCTTCAACGATTTCATTGCAAGACAATGGCTCGGGCAACATCCCCCAGGGCGCTGAGATGTTTCCCTCAACTCACATCAGGGCTATCACCGCTCAGGAAGAAAAGGCACTTCTGTTCCTCGTGGCAATCCTGTAATGCCTTGCGCAGCCTCTCCATGCTGTTCTTGGAGTGACTGCCCAGTATGTGTCTAACAAAACCTGTTAGAAAGGCAGTCAGGGATTCGAATTGGGGTCTGTTCCCCAAGGAAGGACTGCAGTGATGAGTGTGCTCAGCAAAGGCGGTTTCTCAGTATTTGCTCAGATTTCCCTCAGCTCTGGGGGCCTGGTGGCCAGCTGGAGTTGGGGGGGACACACACACGAGACCCCTTGAGCTTTGTGGGAGGAGGTGCAGAGTTGTCCAGGGGGGTCACAGTGGTCTCAGAGATGGTGCAGGCGGGTCCAGTGTGGACCAAGATAGTCCATGGGCTTCCTATAAGTGTGTCATGGCATCCAGTGGGGCTTTAGGGAGATACAGGATGGGTAATGGCGATCCAAGGAGGTGCCACTGGAGTCCATGGAGGAACGGGAGGGTTTAAGGTGCTTCAGGATGGTTCTGGGGGACAGAGGAGGGTTCAGGCCTTTTTCAGGGGGTACAAGGGGATTTTAAGAGGGTTCAAGTGGGTGAAGGAGGACTTTTGTTGGTGCAGAATGGTTCAGGGGTGTTCCAGGTGGGTCCAGGCGGTTCAAAGGAGGATCCAGGGGAGGCCATGGAGGTCCAAAAGGCTCCAGGGGGATCTCTGGGGGTCCAGAAGGGTCCTGCAGGTTTCCTGGGTCGTCCCTTGGGGGAATAAGGACGGTCCATAGGGGTTTTTCTGGTTTCAGGTGGGTCCAGAGGGTTTTACAGAGCACCAGGAGGTTAGCGGGTGTCCAGGAGGGTGCAAGGGGCTTCACGAGGGTTCGGGGTGCTCTAGGGGGAATGCAGGAGGACATAAGGGGGTTTCTGAGGGTTCTAAGGTGATTTTGGATCTGCAGAGGCCTTATAGGGGGTTTGAGGGGGTCCAAGGATGGACCAGGGGGGCTTTAACAGGGTGCAGGATGGTCCAGGGGGTTCANCGGGGGGGGGGCCGGGGGGGCTTGAACAGGGTGCAGGATGGTCCAGGGGGTTCAAGTGGTGTCAGACTTGGATCAATGGAGGATCAGCAGGATTCGAGGTCATTGAGGATGGTTGAGGTAAGAACAGGAGGGCTCAGGTCCTTTCTAGGGGCGACAAGACAATTACAGGGGGCTCCAAGGGGGTCCAGGAAGGTGCTTGGTGGTTTACAAGCATGCAGGTGTGTCCTAGGGGTGGTGCAGTAGTGGTTCATGGTTAGGATTGGGGTTAGGGTTAGGGGTTAGAGGTTAGGTGTTATAGTTACAGATAAGGGCTTAGGGATTTGCATTTAGGGGTAGGGCTCACATATAGGGCTGCGGCTATGGGTAAGGGTACGGTAATGGCAAGGGCTATGCTTAGGGTTACGGTTATCACAACGATTAGGGCTATGCCTAGGGGCTAGGGCTACAGGATACCGGCTAGGGCTAGGGCTCAGGTCGCAGCTAGGGCAAAGGGCTAGGGTTAGGTCTATGGGTTAGGCCTCAGGGTTTGGGCTAGGGTTAGGTCTAGGGTTAAGGTGTAGGGCATAGGGCTAGGGTGCAGGGCTATGTTCCAGGGTCAGGTGAAGGGTTTGGGTGTGGAGTTAGTGTTCAAGGGTCGAGGGTTAGGCTTAGGGTCAAGGGTTAGGGTCCAGCGTTAGGGTCCAGCGTTAGGGTTAGGGCCCAGAGTTAGGGTCAAGGGTTTGGGTGCGGGTCCAGGGTTAGGGTCCAGTG
>VWZD01003180.1:0-16029 GCA_013396695.1 Sakesphorus luctuosus
TTATCATCCTCCTCATTATTATCATTATCACTATCACTGTTATTATTAGTAATAGTAGTAGAATTAGCAAAATTCTTAGAATTCTTATTTCAATATTATTATTATTATTATTATTATTATTATTTGTTTGTTTGTTTGTTTATTTGTTTATTTATTTGTTTGTTTGTTTGTTTGTTTGTTTATTTCTCCTTAAATTCATCTCTTGGATTGGTGCAATAAAACAGAAAAAAACTTCCAAATTCTCCATTATCCTTAAAACAGTGAAAACTTCCCCCCACAACTGTCATGAAAACATCCCAAACAACTCCAAAAGGATCCACTCGGTTTGGAGAAGCTCCAAAGTGGCCTGAGATGTCCTGACAGAAAGAGGGACATCTCCTGAAGTTCCCTCCAGCACGACAGGTCTGGGCTGGAGCTGTTCCCAAATTCCCTGGAGCAAAAGACACTTTGGCAGCAGAACTGGAATGAGGGAAATACTTTGGATCCCTCAGGGGAATGTTTTTCATTCCCACCCCTAATGGATTAGACACAACAAGGAAGAGGAGGAGTGGAAAGTGAGTTTAGAAGAATATCCTGCTGGGGAAAGTCACTGTGGGGAGGTTCAGTGACTTGTTTAAGGGCAGATAAATGACTGGCCGAGCCTTTGGGAGGTCCAGATAAAGCTTGGACTGATGTTTCATCCTTCACTAAAGGCCCTTGGGAGGTCCAGATAAAGCTTGGACTGACTTCTTCTCCTTCCTTTCTTGTGTTTATACATGGGCTGAGGAGATCATTCCAAAGGAAGGGGATCTTCACCATGAAGGAGGAAAAAAAAGGCCTTTATTTTATTTTTTCCTTCTTATTCTAAAGGCAACGACCTGCTGTGAGCTCAGTGGAGATGGGGGAATATGGACATGGGAGTTTTGCTCCAGAGCAGAAGATTTTACCCCAATATCTGCAGAAAAAGTGACTTCTTTGGTCTTTCTATGTCTGTTGAGTGGTCAAGGAAATAAGTAAGGAGTGAGAGTGTCACATTTTATTTATTGATTGATTGATTTGTGTGTTCTCTCATTAGAAAACCCCCCAAATTAATTGCAGGTTCTTCACATCTTTATTTATTCATTTATTTACATATTCTCTCAGTAGAAAACCCCCCAAATTAGTTGCAAGTTCTTCACATCTTTATTCATTTACTTATATGTTCTCTCGTTAGAAAACCCCCCAAATTAGTTGCAAGTTCTTCACATCTTTATTTATTAATTTATTCATGTGTCCTCTCATTAGAAAACCTCCCAAATTAGTCCCAGAGTTGCAGGTTCTTCACATCTCCCCAGCAGTCCTCAGATGTCACTGTGGAGAACCTGGACCTCGATGACCTCCAGATAAAATACAGGAGCACTAAAACCCCCAAGAGCCTCAAATCTTTCCCTCTTGAAAGGAAGTGCAAAGTTTTTGTGCTGCTGATGAACTCAAACCACCCAGGGAAAATGTCCTGCAGAGCTTCTCCCAATGAACACCCACAGAGGTGTCCCTGGGGCCACCTCAGTTCTGTGGATGAGCTGAAGCTCCTTGTCTTGCTGATGCCATAAATCCACCACCACGTGCTTTGGTCCCTCCTGAATTCTTCTCACATCCTTGAGATGAGCCCGGAGAACTTCCTCCTGATGGAGCATCTTGTCTTCCACAGATTTCTTCTGTGGGATGAGCAGAAAGGGGGGAAAATAGCAAGGAAGGAAAAAATCCACCTCATTTTTCCTCTTGTAACCACCCTCTGAACTCCAGAAGCTCCTTAGATCTTTCTTTGTGCCTGAGGACACAAAGCAACCTGATTTCCTGTAAAACATTCATTTCGACATGGGCAAAAAAGGGTAAAAAATATTCATTAAACACCAGACAAACAGCAAAAGACAGAGAGGGAGAGGAGATTGTTACACAGAATTAAGTCCAGATTAATTTCTAACAGCCAGGACAGGAAACCAGTGCCAAATATTGGGAATTCTGCTCTGGTTTGGTTGCAAATGAAGGTTCTGCTGTCATGGTGGTTTGGGAACTGCTGTGGGAGGTCCCACCTCCAAATCCTGAGTAGACAGACTGTGAAGACACTTGTGGTGAAGGTTTTGTTGAGTGTCCTCTGGCATTTTTAGCACAGATCTTGTGTTCATGCCCAGCTGGTTTGGAGTTGTGTGTTTTCACTGGACAGGAATTCTCTGGGAATTCTGGATGGTTCCAAGGATGGTGTTGATGAGCCATAAAAATGTGTAAGACACTGAAAGGGAAAAACAAACAAAAAAAAAGCAAAGCAAACCAAAAACCCAACCATCACCACCCCAAAAAAACCCAGTAAAAAATCAGGGCTCATGTTCCTTCATGTTTAATAAGGCCAAATGCAGGTCCTGCCCTTTGGCCACCCCAAGCCCTGCAGTGCTCCAGGATGGGCACAGAGTGGCTGGAGAGCAGCCAGGCAGAAAGGGACCTGGGGGGACTGAGGGACAGGAAGCTCAAGAGGAGCCACCAGTGTGCCCAGGTGGCCAAGAAGACCAATGGCATCCTGGCCTGGATCCAAAGGAGCGTGGCCAGCAGGCCCAGGGCAGTGAGCCTTCCCCTGGCCTCTGCCTTGGGGAGGCCACACCTTGAGTGTTGTGTTGAGTTGTGGGCCCCTGAGTTGAGGCAAGAGATTGAGGGGCTGGAGCGGGGCCAGAGAAGAGCAAGGAGGCTGGAGAAGGGAGTGGAGCACAAGTGCTGTGGGGAGAGGCTGAGGGAGCTGGGGGTGTTTGTGCTGGAGAAGAGGAGGCTGAGAGGTGACCTCAGCACTGTCTGGAAGTGCCACATCAGGGAAGTTGTGGCCAGGTGGGGGTTGGTCTCTTCTCCCAGGCACTCAGCAACAGGACAAGAGGGCACGGACTCAAGCTCTGCCAGGGGAGGTTTAGGTTGGATATTAGGAAGAAGTTCTTTACAGAGAGAGTTGCTCAGACATTGGAATGGGCTGCCCAGGGAGGTGGTGGATTCTCTGACCCTGAAGGTGTTTAAGGTGAGACTGGCCGTGGCACTGAGTGCCATGATCTGGTAATCAAAGTGGGGCTGGATTAAGGGTTGGACTTGATGATCTGGGAGGTCTTTTCCAACCCAATTGATTTTACGATTCTATGATTTCATGTCTGACCTTGCCAGGGATTCATGGTATGACCTTGGCCAACTCATCTACCTTCATAACTAACAAAATGAGCCCTTTCACAGATGCCTTGCCCCAGGAAGGAGAACATCTCCTGCTGTCACTGAGGGATTGCAGAGCTTCTCCTCCCAAAGGAAACTCCTGGGGCTTTGCCTTGTTCAGCCTGGCAAGGGAAGAGCAGCAAAGATAAATGTTGGGGCTGAACTTCAAGGAACAGGATGAGTTACCAAAGTCATCCATGAATTCTGACATGAAAAAAAAGGAGTTGGAAAGGAGAGAAAGGTCATTGATAAGAGAAAAAGGATGGAAAATCCAAGCATTTAGGGACAAGGCAGTAGAGCATTCCAGGTTTGTAGATGGGATCATGTGTAAAAGGTCCTGGGGAGAGCCTGGTGGGAAGGGAGTGACTCTGAAATTCCCACCTTCTTTCTTCTGTGATCCCTGGGAAAAGGCTCATCTGGGGATTAACTGCCCCAGGGCTGTGACACCACTGGAATTACACTGGGAGAAGTGTCACACCCAGGTGTGGGGTCTGGAATTTGGGCAGAGGTGGGGAGAGAAACAGCACCAGGCAATTAGACCCTGGTTTTGGTGCCAGAGAAAACAGGAGAGTGACCTCAGCACAGCACAGGAGTAAAAAATAGGGAATCAAACCCCTCAAAAACGCTGGCAGAGGACAAGGCATTAAATAAGAGTCACCTTTCCCTCCCTGGATTCAGACTGTGAGGTGGGGAATGGGCTCCAGGCTAAGTTGGAGTCCCAAATCCCACCTTTTCCACCCTGGATCCAGACTGTGAGGTGGGGAGTGGACTCCAGGCTCAGCTGGAGCCCCAAATCTCGGCACTGACTTGGGATAGCAGCACTCCCTGCCCCAGTCCCTCCTCCCCTCCATGTCCCCTGCCCACACCCTCTGCCCTGTTTAGTCTAGACTATCCAATCTCATTATGTCTCCTAATTCCTCATCTCCTGCTCCTATCCAGCTGGATGAGATTTCATGCCAGATAAGGCAGAAAATCCACCCGAGCCCATTTGACCTCATCAAAAGGATGACTTTAATTCCTATCTCTGCTAATTAGGGTAGCATGTTAAGTGCAATCCAATGAAGGCAAATTCCATCTGCTTCTCCCCTGTCTCCTGATTTCTCATTTGTTCCCTGCCAAGGATTTTCAGTGGATGAGATGGTGAAGGGTAAAAGTAGAATGTTAAAGGGATCCAACCCCTCCTGCAGGCCCTTTTCCCTTCCTTTCCCCAGATCTCTCTGTGGCTTGAAACTTTTCCTGATGCTCAGCTTGTAAAGGATGACTTTGCCTCCTTGATTTTACCTGCTGGAAACCTCTTCTCTATGTGGCTTGAAATTTTCCTGATGCTAAGCTTATAAAGGATGACTTTGCCTCCTTGATTTCACCTTCTGGAAACCTCTTGTGGGAAAAAAAAAAAAGAAAAAAGAAAAAAGAGGATTTTCTAGGAATGATATTTTGCTCTGTGCTAAAATGAAGGTGCCTTGAGGGTGAAGAATGGCAGGTGGTGCAAACCACGAGTGACTTCAACAAGCCAATTGCTGCTCATCCCTCTCTGGTGAGCCAAGAAAAGCTCAGGACACACCATGATGACAGATGAATATGTTGGAATCCCTGAATTCTGTGCTGCTGCTCAGACTGGGAGCAGGGAAAGCTGCAAAGGCTCCAGAGCTGCCTCAGAGCATTTGCTCCCAGAGGGTGGTGAGATCAGAGGAGAACAGGCTGAGAGACACTCAAACCCTGAAATTCCAGAACTGTTGAGGCTCGAGGTCTTCAGAGCTGAGTGAAAGGATCTGCTTTATTGTGCTGATGAGTAGAAGGGTTTTTGTGCTGCAAAGAGAAAAGGGGCTTGAGGAGGGTTTGGTTCTCACTGGTATTTATGGGGAGTGACAGGTCTAGTCAGGGGTTTAGAGAGAAGGAACCTCCTCTGTTTGGAGTTCAAAAGAAGTTTGGGGTGGGCTTCTCCCTACCCACCCATCTTCCCCAGAGCCCATCACCCATGAGAAGTTTGGGGTGGGCTTCTTCCAGCCCCCTCCCTCCCCACCCATCTCCCCCACAATCCATCATCCATGAGAGGTTTGGAGTGGGCTTCTTCCACCCTCCTCCCTTCCCACCCATCTCCCCCAGAATCCATCACCCCTAGGTGGTTTGGGGGAGCTTCTTCCAGCCCCATGCCAGCCCACCCATCTCATCCAGAACCCATCACCCATGGGTGGTTTGGGGTGGGCTTCTTCCAGCCCCATCCATCTCCCTCAGAACCCATCACCCATGAGTGGCTTGAGTTGGGCTTCTCCCAGCCCTATCCCTGCCCCAGAACCCATCACCCATGGGTGGTTTAGGGTGGGCTTCTCCCAGCCCACCCATCTCCTCCAGAACCATCACCCATGGGTGGTTTGGGGTGGGCTTCTCCCAGCTCCATCCCTGCCCCACCCATCTCCCCCAGAACCCACCCACAGAAACCATGTGGTTGGTTTGAGGTGGGCTTCTCCCAGCCCCATCCATCTCCTCCAGAACTCATCACCCATGGGTGGTTTGCGGTTGGCTTCTCCCAGCCTGATCCCTGCCCATCCATCTCCTGCAGAACCCATCAGCCGTGGGTGGTTTGCGGTTGGCTTCTCCCAGCCTGATCCCTGCCCATCCATCTCCTGCAGAACCCATCAGCCATGGGTGGTTCGGAGTGAGCTTCTCCCAGCCCCACCCATTTCCCCAGAACCCATGACCCATGGGTGGTTTTCAAGCAATACTGCATGAGCTTCTTCTGAAAATTCAAGCCCTGCTGACCATGTCTGTGCCGAGAGAAGAGTTAGACAAGAAGCTCAAACACCCAACTGGAGCTGGTTTGCTCCAAAGCTCCCTCTCAGACAAGGTCCTCACAAAGCTCAGCTCAGGACATCAGGCTGTGGTTACCACAAGCAAAATGAGCAAAACTACATCTTACATTTCTTCAGTCCTAGTCTAGTCCTGGTCCAGAATCCTCAAACACCTCCTTTGGCCTCTTGACACACTCCACATGGAGAGAAAATGGTTGTTAATTATTTTTAACTTTGGTGACTCTGCTGTTGGGGTTGGAATCGCAGAATCATCATGGAACGGTTTAGATTGGAAGGACCTTCAAGATCATCCCATTCCCCCCCTGCCATGGGCAGGGACACCTTCCATTAGCCCAGGTTGCTCCAACCTGGCCTTGGACACTCCCAGGGATGGGGCAGTCACAGCTTCTCTGCCCAACCTGTGCCAGGGCCTGCCCACTCTTACAATATATATTTTATTCCTGATATCTGGTTGAAATCTGTCCTCTTTCAGTTTCAAGCCATTCATAGAATCATAGAATGGATTGGGTTGGAAAAGACCTCCCAGATCATCAAGTCCAACCCTTGGGCCAACTCCAGTCCCTTTACCAGATCATGGCACTCAGTGCCACGGCCAAGCTCACCTTAAAAACCTCCAGGGATGGGGAATCCACCCCCTCTCTGGGCAGCCCATTCCAATCCCTCAGCACTCTCTCTGCAAAGAAGTTTTTTCTCATCTCCAACTTCAATTTCCCCTGGCAGAGCTTGAGCCCCCCGTGCCCCCTTGTCCTATTGCTGAGTGCCTGGGAGAAGAGACCAACCCCCACCTGGCCAGAACTTCCCTTCACTTCCCTGTGTCCTGTCCCTCCATCCCTTGTCCCAAGTCCCTCTCTAGCTCTCCTGGAGCCTCTTTAGGCTCTGGAAGGGGTTCTAAATTCTCCAGACTGAAAAACTCCAACTCTCCCAGCCTCATTCAGGCTGTTCAGCAAAGCCTTCACTCTGTATCAGCCCCTGAACAAACCAAACATTTGCAGAACAAGAAAACCTTAAATTCACAAGCCAAACATGGCCCAAAGGAGCCCCATAACCAAGTGCTGTGTGGTGCAGACATAGCCAGTCCTGGCCAGACTTTGCTCCCTGCTCCAGTTCCATCAGCAGGACACACAGAGGTAAAACTGGAGCCATGGCAATCCATTAATCACTGTGGGACATGCAGGGGGTGGAGGAGTAGGTGGACAGAGAGAGCAGGAGACAGGTAAGCAAACACAGAGGGTTCTCAGCACAGGATCATTTCCCAGGCCCAACATCCGTCCTCCCACTCTAAATTTAGGAAGGTAAAGAGATGCCAGGGTTGCTTGGCTACCTGGAGGTGGCAACAGGATGGAGGTGGCATTAATTAACTTCTCCTTCCCTGGCTGTTCTGTATCAAATAGAAACTCATCATTAACATCCTGCTGGGCCACAGATGCCTTTCCTTCTGCACACACCAAAAAAAAAAAAATGACAGTGTCTTCCCACTCAGGGGTTGAAGGACAGGCCTTGCAGTGAAAGCTGAGCTGATTTCATCTCAGATTAGGATAGGCAGTGAAAACCAAGAGAATTCAGCTGAATAAACAGGCCCCAGGGTGTCTGGGAAAATCAGAATAACCTGCAACTGGTTTGAGGTGTGTTCCTGAGAAATGGCTCTGTTTTGTACAGAAAATTGGGAGAGAAGGAAGGAGAGAACTGCAGCAAACAGGACTTTCTTTGAGCCACTACCAGAGATAAGAAAGGACCAGATTAAATATTGAGCTCTGCACAAATTCAAAGGCACTTGGGTGCTCAGTGTGCCCTCCAAGAGGCAGGACTGGGAAATTTTGCCTTTGGTGCCGACTTTACTTTCATGTCTTTGCACCTTGAGAGGTCAGAACTTTGGCTCCCTTTCCCCACACATCTCCTGGGCACAGCCAAGGATCCTGAGCCCTTTCCCTCTCCAGCTGATGGAATTTGCTGTCTCACATTCCTCTCTTTGTGCAGCTCTGATAAGGACCTTCCAGGTTCCTTCTGGGAATCAGAGCATGTCCCCCTGGCCAAGGGGGGCAGAGTGTGTGGGGAGAACTCCCTATGGTTCCTTCCATCTGTCCCATGAGGTTTGCTGACCTTTGCAGCTGGAGAAGGCTCAGCAGAAGGATTTCTTTCCTTCTCAATCAGGATAGAAAGAAATGACTCTTCCAGCACTAAATGGTGGTGAGCTTTTAGCTCTTTATTGAAAAAAGTAGTAAAAAAAAAAGGCAAAATTAAGTGCATTTTAAACACAGGAATTCCTTTTCTTCTGGCATTTCATGCACACCATGGGAGACTCCAGCTCAGCCAGTCCTCCCAAATCTTTATAACCAGTGGAGAGAAAGGGCCATGGGGCTTCTGACCTTGGTGAACTCCTCCCAGAGGGGAATGAACCTGTCCTGAGCATCATTCCCCACATTCCATGGCCTGGCAGGGACAGCTGGGCTGAGGAGCTCCACTGGAGGCTTCACCACTCTGAGGAGACACATGGAGTGAGGTGAACCCCACCCTCAGGCCATCCCACCCATGAAACTCCTCCAGCACAGGTCCCACCTCCCCATGGAGGCCTTCCCTGCTGACTGAGCCATGGATTGGGAGGATCCAGGTGGAGCAGACAACCTGGATGAGCTCAGGAACTCCCAGGGTCACAGCAAGGGGGCTCAGCACCTCCCCCAGGGCTGGAGGGATGGCAGGAGCTCTTCCCTGTGCTCCTTCCCTGCCCAACCCACCCTCCACAAATTGGTCCAATCTTTTCTCTCTACCTTAAGTCCTCTTCTAGTTTTCCTCAAGTTCTTTTTTTCTCCCCTGTCACAGGTTCCCAAATACAAACCAGCTGCTCTGACAGACCGTGTGCAAAACTCAAGCTCAGAGGTGGAGGAGCCTGGACAGGGTCTGGCTGTGCCTCTGGAAGGGCCTTTTATTGCCTAAAGAAAGACTGTGGCTGATTTCCCTTGGATTCTGGGAACTCACTCTCTGGCTCTCCTGCAGCTCCTGCACTTGGACCCCTTGGGCTGGGTTGGAATTCCTTCTCCTCCCTCCTCTCCACTGGGAAGTCAGACAGGCTTGAAGGAGCCCATGAAAGGAACTTTAAAGGTCATCCAGAGGAACCACAAGGCTTCATCTGCCACACCTTGAGTGTTGTGTTGAGTTCTGGGCCCCTGAGTTGAGGCAAGAGATTGAGGGGCTGGAGCGGGGCCAGAGAAGAGCAAGGAGGCTGGAGAAGGGAGTGGAGNAAAGTCCCTCCTCTCCTCCAACAAGCCCTGACATCAAAGAGAGGGGAGAAGAGGAGCCAAACTCTCAGAACCAAAGGCACTGACTCATTTCTTGCTTGCCAGGAGGGCCACCAGGCTGTCGTCTCCATCCACCCTCCTGATCCCACCTGGGGGACCTTTGCCTTGATCCCATCACAGCCCCAACCTTTTCCATGCAGCAACTCAGCCCATCTGCTCCTGTTCCCCTCCGTGTTTATCCCCACTCTGTGCACTTCAAAGCCTTTTTAATCACCAGAGAGAGGGACAAACCTCTGCCCTCCCCGAAGGGGAAACAATAATTGTTGACAGGGCTGGAAAAAATGCTCTCATTGTGAACACAAACAGGTTGGAAGGAGCTGCTGGTGCCAGATGTGGTGGGAAGTGTTTAGGAGCCGAGACGACAGAAGAAATTTCCATCACAATTTTATAAATCAGAAAGTGGTGGCTTTTTTTTTTCCCCTCCTCTGGAAAACAAACATCAGCATCATTCCTCTTCTTTTTTATTTGGGGTTTTTTTTTACCTTTTTTAACCTCTTCTTTCCCTTTTTTTTACCTTTTTTTACTTCATCTTCAACTTTTTTGTACCTCTTCTTTATTTTTTTAATTTTTTTAACCTTTTTTAACCTTTTTTTACCTTTTTTTTACCTCTTCTTTACCTTTTTTTTACCTCTCATTTACCTTTTTTTACCTCTTCTTTACCTTTTTTTACCTCTTGTTTACCTATTTTTAACCTTTTTTACCTCTTGTTTACCTTTTTTAACCTTTTTTTACCTTTTTTACCTTTTTTTTTACCTATTCTTTACCTTTTTTTTCCCTCTTCTTTACCTCAGAGGTCTATTCCAACCCAATCCATCCTAGATTCTGTGATTCTATGATTTTGTGTCCATTCTTTCCACTCACACAGTCATAGAACTTCTGAGCATCCTCCCAATTTGGAGCCTTATTCCCCCAGATTCTCCATCAGCATCATTTCAAAACAGATAAAAAACCCCAAACAATGTTCCCCATTTCCCTGGTCCTCTAAAACTTCCCTGATTTTTCTCTTGCTGGGATGTTTTTCCACCATCCTTTAAGTAAATATTTTGCCTTGGTGTCGGGGTGGGTCACAAATCCACCTTTACAAGGGCTCAGCTGCTCCAGTTTGAGTTTTATGGTGCTGAAAGAGAAGCTGAAGGTGTAACTTGTCCCAAACACGTGGATGGGTCATTGCAGGGCTGGAAGAATTAAAATCCCCCATGGAACACACAGTTCAGCTGTGATGTATTCCAGGAAGGAATTTCAGGAGCCCTCTGGGATTTGAACTTGAGTAAATGAAATTATTGGGTCCCTTTTGCCCCTTAGGAGTTGACAAGTTGTTTTTGTGGAATTGCCCAGCAAGGCTCTTACATCAGTAGATGTGTCTGTCTTATAGAGGAGGCAGAAAACAGGTCTTAAAATACAGCTGAAAAAATAAATAAATGTGAATTTAAAGATGGTGATCAGGATATAAAACATAAAATATATTTTTCCTGTATTTGTTTATTCCTGTTTTAGGAGGAGATCCTGTTGTTAAATAGATTCCTGTAATGATTACTGATGTAATAATACAGAAAATCAGTCATTCAGTGTCTTAGTTGAGATTTCTGTGGGTTGTGACAAAATAATTCGCTTCACATGATTATAAAAATTAATTTTCATCACCTGGGGGGCCAATTTTTTTATTATATGCTGAAAACACCCCTTGTAAGTTGGGGATGGGGGAGCTCCAAACCAGAGGAGAGGGCTGGGAATTCTCTCACTGGACATGTGGATTTTCAGAGCTCTGAAAGCAGTGGAAGGAAACTTGGCCTTCAGCACTTGAACTCAGATGGGGAAGAGCTTGTGCTTGAAAGGATGAAGGAACCTCATCAAGACTCAGGAAATTGGAGCCCAGAGGTAGAAATGGTACCCAGGCCAAGCTGAGGGATCTTTGCCCCTCTCTGTCCCTCCTAACAAGGCTCCCAAAGCTCCAGGGAGGAGAAGGCATGGCAGGAATGAACACTCATAATCCCTGGGAAATTCCCAGCCCACCACAAAGATAACACCACCTCCAGCCTGGGAGAAACAATCCCCTCTCACTTTTCCCACGTGTGTCCTTGTTCTTCTGGGTGTCCCGAGCCCTCCCAACCTTCATGTGTTGTTGTTCCAACCCAAAGAGGGACTGGGCACCTGGAGCCCAAGGAATTGTGTTAAATGCTCCTTGGGATCAATGCCAACATTGTGGCCCAGGAATTCTGGGGGATCATTCCTTTAGACACCCTGACACATCACTTGGTCTCCAAAGCTCTCCCAGTCCAAGAATTCCCAACCCACAGAGCCAGGATGAATTACCAGAGATCAGGACAAATCAAACCTCTTCTCTACAGCTGCACTTCCCAAATTTTACTGCGGGGATCCTGCAGGTTCACAATCCTCAGGGAATATGAGGTCACAACCTGAAATCATAGAATCACAGAATCATAGAATGGATCGGGTTGGAAAAGACCTCCGAGATCATCAAGTCCAATCCTTGATCCAACCCCACTGTGATCACCAGCCCAGGGCACTTAGTGCCCTGGGCTGGTGATCACAGTGGGGTTGGATCAAGACATGGTGGATTCTCACTCAGTGCCACATCCAGAGAATCACAGAATGGATTGGGTTGGAAAAGACCTCCCAGATCATCAAGTCCAACCCTTGGTCCAGCTCCAGTCCCTTTACCAGATCATGGCACTCAGTGCCACGGCCAAGCTCAGCTGAAAAACCTCCAGGGATGGGGAATCCACCCCCTCTCTGGGCAGCCCATTCCAATCCCTCAGCACTCTCTCTGCAAAGAAGTTTTTTCTGCTCTCCAACTTCAATTTCCCCTGGCACAGCTTGAGCCCCCCGTGCCCCCTTGTCCTATTGCTGAGTGCCTGGGAGAAGAGACCAACCCCCACCTGGCCAGAACTTCCCTTCAGGCACTTCCAGACAGTGCTGAGGTCACCTCTCAGCCTCCTCTTCTCCAGCACAAACACCCCCAGTTCCCTCAGCCTCTCCCCACAGCACTTGTGCTCCAGAAGTTTTAAGAGGGAATTTAAACCTGGCATCTCAAAATTCTTCATTTTTCCTCACAGAGGCCAAGTTGGACGGGGCTTGGAGCAACCTGGTCTCATGGAAGGTGTCCCTGTCCATGATGGGGGGTTGGAATGAGATGATCTTTAAGATCCCTTCCCCCCAGATCATTCTCTGATTCCCTGATTCCAGAATTCCCTAGGGATTCAGCTCTTTTCACACCATTAGGTCCCAAACCACATTTCCCCTTTCATTTTTAGCCAACCCTCTGTTTTTGCCATGCCCCTCTGACAGGACATGGTGACCTGAACACAGTGTTCTCCAAAGGTAAACGTTCCCTCTCTGAGCAACAACCCAAGAGGTCTCCAAGCTGCTCCTGAGCTGGGCAGGGAGCAGGAATGGGAGATCCCAGCACCTGGAGTGGCTCCCTCGGTGCTGCTGGAGCAGGAGAGGACCTTCTGACAGCCTAGAGCTCCTTCTGCTGGGCAAACAGCACCATGCTCAGGTCCTTTGTCTCTCTGCTCCTCTATAAAAATGAACATAACACCCCTGCAAAAAGTATTTCTTGCTCACGATTAAGGAATTCAGTCATATCCTTTCATCCTCAAAATGTTTAGTAGGAAATGAGGGTGTGCCCAACGTGCCAAGTGCAGGGAGATGCAGGGCAGCTGTTGAACAGCTGGATCTGCCACATGAGGGGGGAGATGGAGAACATCATGGTGAGGTGGGTCCTCCAGAGGTTCTGACAGTTCAGAACATCCCTGGTTCTCCCCAGTGGATTTCATTCTTAGAGACTTCTCCACTCTGATGTTGCACTGGCATCATTTTTTATCCCCACAGGTGTTCTGGGGTGCGGACACACTGAACAAACCACCCCAAAATCCCTGAAGGGCAAAGGGAGGAAGGAAAACCAGCCCAGAGGGGCTGTCACCAGGACCCTCTGAGCCCTCCCGGCTCCTCTGAGCCTTCCCGGCCCATCTCAGCCCTCCTGAACCCTCTGAGCCCTCCTGGCCCATCTCAGCCCTCCTGGCCCCTCTCAGCCCTCCTGGCTCCTCTGAGCCATCCTGGCCCCTCTCAACCCTCCTGGCTCCTCTGAGCCATCCTGCCCCCTCTCAACCCTCCTGGCTCCTCTGAGCCATCCTGGCCCCTCTCAGCCCTCCTGGCTCAGGCTGGCACTGTTTTCCACCCTGGATGAGTTCTGTGCTCCTCACAGATTCATTAACACCCCCACAGAGCTCAGCCTCCCTCTAGGAGGGCACCATGTCTTGCTCTGCTGGAGCAACTTCAGGGTCTCCACCTGAGCCTCAAACCAGACGGAAGAGGCAAGATGTGTTTGGGATGGTCAGATCCCACCTAACATGAATCAGTGGTGAGTTACTGTTTTATTTCCACGTAGCCCACTGGAAGTGCTAAGAAAGTGTTTTATCCTCTTGGTCCAGCTCCCTTTTTGTATTATTCTTTTCTCACTGAATAACTATCAGTGGCATCTGGAGGGCAGGATTGGTGTCCCAGGGGTGTTGGACATGTGGCCAGCCCAGGGCGCTCCAACTCTGCCTGATTTATGGAGAACCAAAGCATTGCAGCTGCCAGAGCCAATCCTCAGGGTCAAACCAGTGGAAGGTTTGCTGAAACACCAGGGAAGCCTCTGCTTTCTGGTCAAGGGTGTGTAGGACAAAGGGGAATGGCTTCCCACTGCCAGAGGGCAGGGACAGGTGGGATATTGGGAAGGAATTCCTGGCTGGGAGGGGGGGGAGGGACTGGGATGGATTTCCCAGAGAAGCTGTGGCTGCCCCAGCCCTGGGAGTCTCCAAGGCCAGGTTGGAGCACCCTGGGACAGTGGGAGGTGTCCCTGCCCATGGCAGGGGTGGCACTGGGTGGGCTTTAAGGTGCCTCCCAACCCAAACCATTCCATGGTTCCAGGATTCCATGAGCAGATTCTCCTGATTTTTACCATGACTTCCCAAAGAATTTCCTCTTGAGATGCTCATCCTCTTCTCAGGAGAGGGAAGGGAAGAACAGAGGGGACAGTGAGCAAAAAGAGCATGAGGAAAGTGGAGACAATGGGATGAGAAATCTTGTGCTGCTGGAGGGTAACTGTGCAACACAAACCCCCCAGGAGAGCCTGGTGGTACCAATGGCAAAACAACCTCCAACTTCTGGAATCACAGAATTCCAGAATGGTTTGTGTTGGAAGGACCTTAAAGCCCATGCAGTTCACCCCTGCCATGGACAGGGACACCTCCCAGTGTCCCAGGTTGCTCCAACCTGGCCTTGGACACTTCCAGGGATGGGGCAGCCACAGCTGCTCTGCCCAACCTGTGCTCCAGGGAAGTGTCAAGTCATGGGGCTCTCCTGGGCAGGAGGTCCCCAAGGAGCTCCCCCTGCTTTTAATTGTCGTAGTGTCCTCATCCTTTCCCAACTGTCCTGGGTGGGCACAGTCTGTGGGTCAGTATTTGGGGTATTTGGGAGCATCAGCCCTTGCACCAGAGGGTGGCTGCCCTCAGACTTCAGCAGATGCAGAAGCCATTTCTGAAGACCCAGATAACACCTGTGAGCCTTCACAGATCTGGGAGAAACAGCCCTGGATTTTTGGTGTCTGATGACTCTGCTTTAGCTGAATCTGCTTTTCTGAGCCTCTTTCTGGAAGAACAGTCAGTGTGTGACGTGATCTCATCCCAGCCCTTGACACCACTTGTTTGTTTGAACTTCCCTGGGGTGAGGTGACCTTTGGTGTACCAGCAGCAAAGGTGACAAGTTTATCTCCTGCCACTGCTCCCAGCAGAACCCTGACACTGGCTGTGGAAATCCCTTCTCATTTGTCCTCCTGCATATTCACCACGGTTGGCTTTCAGCTGCCGGAGGGGGGAGCAGAAGATAAATGTCTTTCCACATGAGGGAACTTGATTTGATGTTCCTTCTCAGTTCAAGCCTCAGCAGGCACAACCTCCTGGTCATTTATCATTTCCACTTGTGCTCTGCTCATCAGCTGTCCCTGGGCTCAGAGAGCAGCAGGAGGGAGGAGCAGCAGCCCCAGCTGTGGCAGGGGTTGTCTCCATGCCCTGCAGGAGGTCAGGACCACTTGCCAGCTTCAGGTGTCCTTCCAAAAATGAACTGCAGATTCCTGATTTATCTCTACTGCACTGGAGCTGAAGGCAAGGTCAGGTCTTTTAGCTCTGAGTGCTTTTAGCACCGGACTCACACACTGAGCTCATGGAATCATGGAATATTCTGAGTTAAAGGGATGCACAGGGACCATCCAGTCCAACCCCTGGCCCTGCACAGACACCCCAACAATCCCACCCTGTCCCTCAGAACATTGTCCAAACCCTCCTGGAGCTCTGGCAGCCTTGGGGCCATGCCCTCTGCCCTGGGGAGCTTGGTCAGTGCCCACCACCCTCTGGAGGAAGGACCTTGTCCTGAGATCCATGTACCCACCGCTGGACCCCAAACAGCTGGTCGTGAGGTGACACTCGGGGGAGGGACAGGGACACTCCTGGGTGCGGGAGGGAGGGACACCCTGGGTGGTGACACAGATCAGTTCCACCCCAAGCTGCACCCCTGTAGACACCCCCATGTGACCCAGCAGGATGGGGAGGACCCTTGGTGTGAGCCCATAGTGCAGATGACAGGATATCACAGAATATCCTGAGTTGGGAGGGTCCCCCAAGGACCATCCAGTCCAACCCCTGGCCCTGCACAGACACCCCAACAATCCCACCCTGTCCCTCAGA
>VWZD01003181.1:0-54712 GCA_013396695.1 Sakesphorus luctuosus
AAAGTTAACAGAACAAAATGGACTGACATTCACACAAAAGTGATGAGGCAACCAGTGGTTTTTTCCACTTGCTTTTATAAAATAGGCTACCTTTTCTTTTTTTCTGTAAGATCAACCATCCATATTTTATAATACAAACCATATTCTCTTATATGTGCAATTTTTCAAATAAAGACTTTTATTTTAATCTTTGAGTATTAGCAGATACTTAATAAGTAACTCTAAGGTACATAGGCTATATTTTGCATAGTAGTTGTCAAATCTGCCATCAAGAAGCAAAACTATTTTTCTTGCAGCTGCAATCTGAGTAGATTTTTAGAGCCTTCTTACAACACAGTAAACACATAGTGAAGATTTACTCGATCCAAACATTGTTATTAACTTACTTTAGACATCTTGCTCTTGGTGTCTCCTGTTAAAAATGCCAAATTGTTGATCTCATTCTGAATAACAAAATTTTGTTCTTCTCTTTTGAAATTCTAAAGACAAAAAGAAATCACCAGAAGTTGAGCTCATTTTCCTGTACTACATTTATATTTAAAGATAAAATTAAATGAAAGAAAAAGTGTAGATCTTATCTTACATGTGATTTACACCACAGAATAAAAACTTCAGCAACCATTCGAAAGAGTTCATCAGAATCCGCATCTGGCTTCTTTAGCCAATTGGCTCTAATTACAAAAAAAAGGGGAAATTTAAAATAAGAGAGTTTAATATAATAATCTCTTAGAGATATATCAGGTAATATTTGTATAGTTAATTCTGGATTTTAATGAAAATCTCTTTAAATTGTCATGACTGTGCTTAGAGAGGCAATTTCTCATGTCAGTGTAACTCAACTCCAGCAAAAGTCCTAATTCTTGGCTACTTATCTTTGCCTGCTCCTGCTGCCACAGTGCCAACATATGTCTTTGTGCCTGTTCTGTGAACCAGACTAAAACCAGACCTTGCTATTCTATTTTTGTTCTTCCTAATAAAACTTTGTTATCAAAACTTTGTGTTGATCCAAAAGAGAGCACTGTCATTAGGAGAGGAAGAAGACTACAGGGAAATGAATGAGTGGGTAGAGTTGTAAGATTCTTCAACTGGTTTACTCTTGTAATCCAGAAAATAATACAACTTCAGTCTGGGCCTGTCTGCATAAGGATACTTAGAAAACTTGTGCACATAAACTAACAGATGCAGCCCTCTTAAATGTCTCTAAATTAAATTGTATTGATATGACCATAAGTAAAGTGGGCATCTGACAGCAGACACGGAAATAGTTACTATGTTCCAACTTATGCTCATTATCTTTCTAGTTAGATTTCTCCAAAGCCCAGTTAAATCTCTGTTTTCTAAAGGATTTGAACTGTTTCCTTTCCAACAAGGTCTGACATACTAAAGCCTTGACTTCATCTAGAAAAAGAAAACATAAATTTGTTCACAGCCTAAAGGATTTTGCATGTAATTAAAATGCTTCTAACCAGCCCAATATGTACTGATGTCATAGGGGAGTTTGATTTTTTAAATTTTTATAGATTTTTATTAATTGCAATTGTAGTAGAAATGCAGACTTTAATGTGTTAGTATTAAGTTGAATGTTTTTACATGCTAACCCCTATCCCAAATCAGTAGCTCAAATTCTTTTAGCTGTTTAGACTTCTCTTCAAGGTAGAAGGCCTGCAGAATGAGACATAAACAGGGGCAGAGTGACCTCCAAGAAAGAACACTGGAAAACCTCCAAGAGCCCTACTTTTGCTGAGAAAGAGAAAGATGATGAAGAAGGGGTCCCACTGTACCTCTGACTCAAATCCCGAAGAGGTGTGACCAGGGGCAGCATGGGGCTGGACCGAGAGATGTGTGAACTGGGGATTGGGTGGAAAATATTATAAACCCCCTGAAAATCAGTGTTCAAAAGGTGTGTCATCATGTATTCCTGAAATCCCTAAGCCTGGACATTAAAGAATCTACCTTTTTATCTTATCCCACACTAACTCGGCTCAGAGTCCTGTTTTTGGGGGCCTCTCAAGGCATCAGTACTAACACCAAAAGAAAGTAAAAGTGGACCATGGACTGTGTATAGAACAATATGGTTAAGGATAGGATAAGATACTGTAGATGCTGAGATACTATAAATACTTCGGATGCTCTGTTGAAGGGTCAGCGTCTGGGAGAAAGGAAAGGGAAAGCACAGGGAAAGCGCAGAATAATCCTTCAGTAAATGGCTGAGGAAAAATCTTCTCGTACAATGTTGTCCAAATACTTATACATCATAAATACTTTTACATCTTAAAAAGAAACCAAACAAACACAAAAATTTGCACAAAACATTAATATCTATGTGGTATTATCTACAGAGAGAATCATTCAATGGAGGCTTAATACTTTTTTGCCCCTTCATTAACTGTTAAGGGTTCTCAGTGATATTAGTGCAGTTACAGACTAATCAAAAAAGCCAAATGGATGTGGGCAAAAGGTGTGAATTCCAGGTACAGCATTCTTTCCGGTAAGAATCTTAAAACACTCAGAATCTGATTCTCAGCATAATGTTAAATGAATTATGTTCTTTCTGATTGTCTAGTCATAGACTCTGATATATTAACTTACACATGTAAGTTTAATTATTAGATTTTTACCTGTTGTTGTCTACATAACGTATCAACATTGGATAGAAGGCATAAAGGTCTCTACAAAGTACAGCAAATTCATCGAGAATGAGTAGCTCAGCTTCTTGGGTGTCAGTTTTACTATCTGCTTTCAGTTGCTCCTCTTCCATCACTATCTTTATAGCTTTCTTCTTCAATTTATCCAGTGTTGGAATAAAGTGAGATCTGAGTAGATCAGGTCTGGCTTTGCTGATGATGGGTTGAGCATAAACTATATGTGAAAATAAAGGTAACATTTTGATAGATGCAAAATTGATGTTTTACACCATATTAATATGAACTCTGAAGTTCTAGAAATTATAAAGGTTATAGGGCTTCACCTTTCTGCATCATAAAATTATTAATAAAACTATGAAGGAATAATTTAAGGTCATAGATCAGTTTTGCACAAGTACAGCACTAAAATGCAGACTACCTGTATCAAAAATTCGTGCAAGGTCTTCACCATATCTCCTTATATAGATGAACAGCCACTACAAAACTGCAAGAAGTGGTCTCTACAAATAAGCAACAAACTTCTTACTAAATGTTAATGGAATTCTTCCTATTATCAAAGACCTTCCAGTGTTTAAAATAATACCAAACCCCCATACCAATGGATACTGAGCATTCAAATGCAGCAGTAAATTATTACCTTTACATAAATTTTCTTAAACCACATTATTCGATATTGTATTTTTACACTGTTTACTATGAATGATAAAATTTGGATACAGTAAATTTCTTTCACTAGCTAGATACTAAATCTTATAGGTCATTTTGATAAAACTTTCAGCTCATTTAATAGATCACACATTTATTCAGGCAAACCAACTAATTTTGAACTTAGGTTACTCCTGAGATTATTTCACCATTTACACTTTCTCTGCATTTTGTCCTGATGTTTCATGAAGACAATTCACAGGACTTAACACCTTCTACTGTAAAAATCAGTTCTTAGGTGTCTTGAAAATCAGTGGAAATCACAACTCCAAATTAAATACTAAGGTTCTTATACAGTGATTAGAGAAGGTAAAATTTTCAAAATGGTGCATAGAAAGCTCTCTCCTAACAGTGATGCTACACAGCAGCATGCATAAAATGAACAATAAAAAAATAAAAATATTTATTTGGTCGTTACTTATCTTATATTTATCTTTCTATCATGATGGTTTTACAATTTATTGCTATTATATCACTGGGTAAAAAGGTAAAGTTCTAGCAATTAAATATTATTAGTACAATTACTCTTCAAAAAATGTTTACAGTACCTGCAATTCTTTTCATCCAAGATGCTTCATCTATTCCCAGATTGTTGTTAATTATTTTCAGAATATTCCCAAGAACGATGCTCAGATGCTCAGACGTTATCATTGTACAGCAAGGCCCAGCACTTTGAGGAACACTCTCAGACCCTCTTTCCCACCAGTAGGACAAATAGTTGCACAGCATGGGTAAGATAACCTCGATTACATGAGGCATTTCAGTATACCTTGCTCCAGACTCTGCTAAATCATTAATTTCCTTTATTAGTCCATCCAGCTGAGGGATCTCTGGACACATCTCTTCTACTGTATCAGGCATACCTAAAACTGCAAGGGTAGAAAAACAAAACATTAATTAGCAAAATAAAAGAGACCATCTATTTTTAAATAACATTGTCACTCAAGTTTTTTCCTTCACGATCTTGGGCAGATGTATCTGTAATAAGACTTTGGGGTATGCATGTGTATATCCTTTCATAAATTATGTCTTTCTGATGATGTGCATATAGCAATGCTGTAAACAATAGCTGCCATAAAGCTATGGCTTTACCATGAGTTGTTCTGCAATTATCTGCTGAGCAGTCCAGCTATGCAGAACTGCTGAACACAAAGCTTATAGCAATACTGGATAAACTCTGGCCAGTTTCCATAATCATTCACAAATTTTATGCTGATTTGCCAAAAATTAAATCCACCTCAAGGAAAAGGAACCAAACAGCCTAAAATTATGGGAAGGGCCAAAATTAAACCGTACCTAGTTCATGAAATCTGCACATCTATCTCCCAACAAAAATGCTGGGAAAGAATTCCAGTTGTCAGTTGCTTCTATTAGAAACTGAAAGATGCTTATTCAGAAATTAACAACCCGTCATTATCAAATGCCAGTCACTCAAGCAAAACTCTTCTTCCACCAGTGCTGTTTCTATAAAGCAGAGCTAACAGGGAAGAAGGGCTAGTGGAAGCTTTTCCATAACTGCTTTTATATGGAAAAACTTATGAAGGAAGCAAGTGAAGAAATTCAATGTAGAAGGACTCATGCTCCTTTCAACACAGTCACAGAATGGGCAAGGCTGGAAATCACTGAACCGCTTAGTTGGAGAAGAGTAAATAAATTTTTATCTTTGGTGAAGAACAATACTTACTTGCTCTTTCTCTGGCACTTTTTGTGTTGAAAACAGACAGCGGGTTGTAATGGTTGAGAGAAGGTTCAAGGAACGCTACTGGAATGGCTGCAGCAAGAGACGCTAAACACTCACCAAGGGCAGGACGCTGCCTGTATATGGGAGATATTGAAAGCCAACTGAGAGGAAAAGTCTTTCACTAAACTATCAATGTCTAGCATGCACAATAATAATAAAAAAATCATTAATGTTTATTGATGTGATGTCGAAGGGGTTTTTGATTTTTGATTTTTTCATTTTATAGATTTCAAAAGTACTTGTAGCTGTGGGTTAATTTTTCTAGCTTAAGTTTAATGTCTTTCTATCGTTACCCCCGTCCCAGAATGGGGAGCTCAAATTCCTTTAGTTATTTAATCTGGTTTAGACTCTCTTCAAGGTAGAATGCTGACGACCATCAGAAGGCCTGCAGAATGAAACATAAACACAGGGCAGGATGACCCAGAAATCAGAACACCGGAAGAACTCCAAAAGCACTTTGTGTGCCCAAGGAAAAGGAGTTGATGAAGAGGAGGTCTCAACGACCCCAGCCCCAAATTTGGGGGGGTGGAACAGGGCTGGAACCAGGGCTGGACTGAGAAATGTGTAAAGTAATGATTGGGTGAACCATAGTATAAAAAACATAGAATCCAGTGTTCAGGAGGTGCACGTGCATGTTATCATGTATTCCTGTGGGCCTTCGGCCTGATATTAAAGGACTTTTACTTTTTATCTCATCCTACACTAAGGTGGCTCAGAGTCCTGCTTTGTTGGGGGTCTCTCACGGCATCAGATGATTCATTTTATCTTTTTCATACATTAGGAACTATTTGACAACTTTGAAAAATTTCATTTTTCACATGAAAAAGAATACTGGAAGTCACAGTTCTGTAAGAAACATAGAAAACCTCCCCGCCTCCACCAGTCCTGGTTCCAGCCAGGACAGGATTAATTTTTGCAGTAGCCAGCAGGGGGCATGACCAGGGTCTGGAGGTTATTCTGTAGCACCTCACATCATTGCCAGGGGGCAGAGGAAGGGGTCCCTTCATGGTCATGCAGTGTGGTGCTGAGCAATCACACGTGAATCATTCACCTCTTTCTTGTACACTCTCTCATTAGTATCATTGCTCTTACTGTTCATTGCCTTATCTCTTTGCTCTTTTCAGTAAATTGTTCTTAACTCAACCTGTGATCTTTACCTTTTGTGCCTCCAGTTCTCCTCTCCAACTCACCACAGGAGGGGAACGGGGGAGAGGGTTAGGGCTCAAAGCAATCAAGAGGTACTGCATTTTGCATCTAGTTCTCAACATTTATGAACCATAGAGACATTGAGAAATGTCCACAGAGAAATATGTCAAACATCCTAAAGAAGCTAAACAGTCTTTGTGTAAAAGATAGAACTCTTGACAATGAAAGTTTGTTCCCACAGGGCAGCATCAGCAATCCAACTACCTATTAGTCCTGAGCCCCAACAGCCAGGAGTCTTGCAGAATTAGGTGAACTCTTTCAGCGATGAAAACTGATATTTATCTATGAAAAGTGAACTGACTCATTCTACAATGAAAGGTAAAACGTCTTAGTGTCCCTTCCAAAATTTACTAGGAGAAAAACCTGCACTTTGATCCTGAATCTGAGCACTCACTTGAGTAACTGTTCAAGTCAGCTCAATCACTCACTTGTAAGTTTTGCTGAAACACTGAGCAGTATGTTTGAAATCCTACCTCCTACCTAGACACTGCTGTCTGCCTACAACTGTAATTTAAGAGCTTGAGATTCATTAAAAACAAACTAAATGAAATCCACAGTTGAAAATCTCTCACACAGCCTTAGGAGACTCATTCAATTCCTTGGATAGATATAATCTGATCACTCTTCCAGTCTAAGAAGACAACTACAGTAAGCAAAGGTGATGCTGCTTGCGTCAATGTTTAAGGTGACTGTTCAGTGCTTACAGCTTTTGCCAATGAAGTGGCAGCCTATGCTGTGAGCTCTTATTGAAAGGCAGCTCAAACAAAACCATGTTTTATTTCCTGTGAGAAAACTCTGACTGCTGGTTAGATAAGGGGTCAAGCACTTCCTATTTTTCCTGTCAGACCTGTGTAAAGGAGTATTTAATGTTTTTAAGCCCATAAGGAGAAGAAAGAGTACAGCTTTGTGATTTAGTGAAGAATGCATAAATGCCTTAATGAGGATGTACACAAGAATGAGCTTGTGCACATGTGCATGCATGGCGGAGTAGGAGGAAAGGTCCATCTACCAGACTGCTCTTGCATTTGGCATGAAAGAATTCTGAGTAAACCTTGGAAGGAAGGGATTGGAGACCAGCATTCCTCATACTAGGCAAAACCTCCCCTAACCAGATGACAGACTTGCATTACATCCAGTTTAGTCTCTCTCCCCCTCTGTGGATCTTAAACTTTTCATCACAAGAAAGGTCATAAAAAGTGTCTAACCTACAACTTTCACAAGCATAAGAATGGGTTATCCTTATCTTAGTGCCTATCTTATTACAGGGTTCTCTTTTCTGAACTGGCAGGCATGAATTTGATCCATTTTTAATGTAAGAGGGTCCAAAATCCAGGTCTTGGAAGATAGCATAGATACTAGATATTTGAAGGAAGTGTAGGAACTACTCTTTTTGAAATGCAGGTAACTAGTGGTTTCCTTCTTCAAGTTAAATGTTGTCAGAAAACATGTGTTTAGGATTTTATGCTCAGGACAACTTTTGAGAACTCTGTATACACTTAGGTGTGAAATAGATGCAGCTTACTAAGTACTCAGCCTACCTACCACAGCAACATGCAGACATGCAGTAGACAAATTTTGGGAACACTAATGGCAACCCACTGAAAAATTTAGCTTTTCCCATGGGCAAAATAAACTCCGTGCAGATACACTGCCATAGCAGAAGGAGTTATTTGCTTTCATTTAGTTTTGGTTTTGTTTGTTTTTTGTTTTGGTTTGGGTTTTTTTTGTGGAATTGAACGCTAAAGTATAGGCAACTACTTTCACACTAAAGTGTATTTTAAACATCTCTAACTGTTTCAAATTCACCTTTCATCCTAACTATTTTATTACCTAAGCAACAGACTCCTAAGAAAGAGAAAATTTTACATGCTGAATGTTATGTATAATACCTTTCAACATAGATGTTCTTTCCAGTCCCAAGAGAATAGAGGCTACAAAGAATTCTGTAACATGAAACTTGTACATCACCCACTAGAGGAAAATAAGAAGTATGTTATCAGTATTTATTCAGCCAAAGATTGCTTTTTAAATATCAAAGATCTACTTTATGTAATCTCTTAAACAGTATCTAAAACTTTGAGTATATGTATCCCTGAACGTTCCGGCTGTCAATACTGCACATGGTATTATTTATCTTCAATTTCTCTAATACCTGGTCTGTCACCTACATTCATTCCAAAACCTACCAGATCATCAGGCATTCCAAGAGGACAGCAGATACTTGCTCATAAGATAATTGCAGGTTATTACAGTCGTAGAGTGCAATTTTAAGCTAAACTACATCACTCTGCGTGTCTAACCTTTAGGTACATGATCTAAAGGTTCAACATATTTTTAAAGAAAGTATTTTCATGATCATCCATCTTTCAATTATGACCCAAATGTATAAAAAATTTTGGAACACAATTAGAGACATTAGAACATAATAAGACCATTTAGCATATTGCTGAATCTCTAGGAGTCATTTTAGTATTTTTAAAGTAAACAATGCTAAAAATAGGGGGAAATCCGCATTCAAAGACCTACAGTGGTTTTCACAAGAAAGGAAAAAAAACACAGGGAATTAATTGCGAGTTGTTTCCTTTGATCTAATGAAATAAGAATTGTCTATAGAAAACTAGTCTCATCCACACAATTGATTAGACAACACTTAAGGGGATATTTTCATTTCTCTCAGTGGTTGGAGAAATATTGTACTTAATTAACTTGAAACTTATTATTATTTTTAAACATGTACTAGAAACAAGGTAGTATGCAGATAATTTCAGATTTAAATGCTAGAAATGTGCATGTTCCTGAAAACAGAATTTCATTCTTTAAATCCATTGAGCATTACTACAAGCGTTTGTACCATTATATCACAATAAACTTCAAAAATAAAATTAAACACTTACAAAGTAAATCGATTCCAAACTGATGTTGAGAAATATGTTCAAAAATTGATGTTAAGATTGGTAACAATGCTACAGTAGTATAATTGATATTTTGTGAAACGCCCTTGATTTGTGTTCGTGAATGAGTAAATTTCCCAAGTTTAAGATTTTCTGAAGTTTTTTCCAAGTCTTCAGCAGCATTTTCAAAAAAGGCACGCAATCCTGCTTTAACAAGCTCAGATCCTGATTTCATAACAGTTCTGTAAAATGATGAGGAATAAAATATTGCATTGAACTTCAGTAGTTGTATAGAGCTACATGGATGTTAGTTACATTCCATCAGTCTTTGAAGACACAGGTATCAATGGCCTTGACATTATGAACAGAAAAGGGGCACTTACATTTTCATAGTGATATAAGTAACAATTAGCTTTGAGTATTTAATACATAATAATAACAAAGACCTTGACTCCATAGTGTTACTTTTCCATTTTATGTGATCTCCTTTCAGAAGAGATAGTGCCTTCTTAGTAAATACGGTGAGAAAGCTCCTCCATAAAATATACTCAAAACCCCCAAGTCTTAATCCCTATATTTTTATGGGAGCCACAGTAACCAGGTATGCAAGTCAGAATACTTCAAAGCATCCTAAATCTAGAAAATGCAACTGCAATACCAGCATCACAGTCCTATTCTTTAAATTTTTTTTGCTCTCTTATCCAGCTCCTTAATGAAGCTTTCAGTGTTGTTTGTTGTCAGGCTGCTATAACAAACCAGGCCAGAAACCAGCTCAAATTAGAAAACTATTCTGGCCTTTGTTTTAATCTACATTATCATTTCAATGATAAACAGTAAAGTGGCAAATGTAACTATGCCCATATATCAATACACTCTGCATACTTCTAATGACAAATTTTCCACTATGCACTAAACTGTCTCAATATTTGCAGGTATCAATACTTGCAGTTCCAAAGGGTGTGTCATTAATATCTCTCAATAAAGTCTTCAAATGTCCTTCAAAAAGGTGACAATAGTTTTCAATGTTTTAATGGCAAGCATTGAACAGTAAAATACAGATGAAACACTTCAGACAAAATCTGCTAGTATGAAGGAAAATATCTGAATTACTGATGCTGCTAACATACTTTATTAGAAATAGAGAACAAAAAAAAAATACAGAAACAATACAGCTGCTTCCAAAAAGCGCCTTAGTAGTCTATAGTTGGTGCAAAGGTTGCAAACTCACCGCGTGTCAAGAGACTGGGCTAAGATGTGCAAGCAGTTCACCATTGTAGCAGAATCACTGCCTGGTTAGAAAGAGATACTATGAGAACACAATAGTATAGACAACACAGCATACTCGAATGATCAAAATTGTCATTACTGGAGATGCACAGTTTAAATAAGGCAGTAATAAGTCTCCCACCTTAGGTCACTCGAGGGAGAGTTAAGTCTGGTTCTAAACTAACTTTCAATTTCTTAAGACAAATTCCATACAAGAGCTAAAAAGAATAACTAATGTCTAGTTATGGCTCATTTTCATCACTTAACCCTGCAACATCCTGAACTTTGTATCTTGTACTACTTCCATTACTTTTACAATTTTCTTACTAATGCCTTTGAAGGATATATTATTATCTTATGTTATTTTTCCCTACATCGCCTTTCCATATTGAGAAATTAATCTATTGGTTTCAACAGTTGGATGACAGAATTAAAAAAAAAATTAGTGCAAGATTACTTTTGAAAACTAAACTAAGTGCAAGGTATTGAGATTTTTAAAGGAGTCTGAAAATATTAGAACCTGCTGCTTCTTGCTGCTTCAACACTTTACATATTCCATAAGTGTTAGCTTCATAGCCAAGTTCAGTGCACTCACTAATTGCACTAGAACTTTATGCACCATTTTATAGAATTTTGTCTATATTTGTGAAAAGTTTCAGGTAAGACAGAAACAATGGTTACACATTCTTTATATTTTTAACCTTATAAAGATCCTTCTTAACAACTTACCAAAAAGTGAGATCCTATGTCTAACCAGAGCAGCTAGTTTGCAGAACAGGCTAAAGTAGAAAAGAACAGAAAGAGCAAGACAGGACAAGACCAGGTTAAAGATTTATTTAGAATATGAGGTAATGAGTATCAGGAATATGAAAAAGAAATCACAATGTAGGAATATCCTGGAAAGCATACTTTGAGTGACACATGATGATAACAGTCCAACTGCATTAAGCAGAGTAACATTCTGAAGCTTCTGAGGTCTCATTTTTTACGCTTCACTACTTCAGAGATGACTTGAAATATGAAACTTTCTTTTGATTACAGCGGTTACCAACAATTGCATACTATATAGCTGAGTAATTCCTTATGACTAATATTTCTGAATAAGAAATTTTTTTTTGTAAGAACAAGAAAAAAAAGAGAAATATTTTAGTGTTTTACTTGGCATTGAATGGAAATGAGTGTTAAAACTCTGTACACTATTTAAAATAAATTGTGAAGCTGTTCTTTGTAAATAAAGAAATAAATCGGTGTTTATTGTCTCTGATGGTGATAAGATGAATCCTGAAATATATACTGTCTAGAAGAGCTTCTGTCAAATATATCACGATATTTAAGAGAATAAATCAGCAACTCTCTAAAGATAAAGGGGCTACTTTAACAAAGACACCTAGGCAGACTTGTATAAGATTTGTGCTATATTTGACAAATGGAATTAGGACATAACAAAATGAAGCATATACCTTAGGAACTGGTATGGTCTCTTACTAACCACAGATTGTTACTGTTATCTTCACAATAGTAAGGAAATACTACACTTCCTATAAAATGAAAATAGGAGGTAGTCACTTTTCTCAATGAAGAACGCACAAAGTATTATAGTTCTGAAATTCTACTGGCAGATATGTATGCTACACATCTCCCTTCTCCAGGTGGCTTTGTGAAGCCACTTTGTACAGCCCTAGTGCACATCCTTCTAGTGTCACTATGCTGGCCTGACCGACTGCAGGGGAGCAACAGGAACATTCAGAGGAAGCATGGAACTGAAATGGAATTAAATGACTGCCATCCTTCTGAGCCTGAGCTGACTTTCCCAACCTCTGAAGGACTAACTGGCACGTTTGTATATAATGTATCTGAGGGCTCAGTAATGCAGAATGTTAGGAAGTTAACACTCACTCTTGAGGGCAACTGCTATATAAGAGCTACCACCCACACAGCAGGTGGAATCAAAGGGTAATAATAATTTAGAGAAGTGCAAAAAAATGTTGAAAGATAACCTGAAGACTGGAATCTAGACGTTGAGTGCTAGGCCTGATCTTATGTAACAACATATCAGTAACCTTTACTTTCAAATTTGATGTCTACTTTCCATTAAGAAAAGGAGTTAACTCTGGTCAATGTAGTGAATGAAAGCAACAGAAATCTGAGAAACTGACAGTTAAAGGAGGAAAGCTTGAGAGTAAAGAAGTTTGAAATATTACAATACAAAATTTCCCAAGGAAAAGAAATGGCAGCACACCTTAAGTTGAAGAAAAAAACCTGGCAATGAAAATATTACGTTATAGTTTAAATCCAATTAAATATTAATTTTTAAATGTCAGTTGCAGAAAAATTAGATTCATATTTTTGTATGGGCAAAACATTATAAGTCAAAATGCAAATATCTCTTTTTAATTGAGTTCTCTAGAATAACTTTGCATCAAATCGCTGACTCCAACCAAATCTGAAACAGCAAAGACATCTAAAAATTATTAAATTCCAGCAATATTCATGTAGAACTAATTTTGTAGAGAATCTGTCATTCCCTCTAAAAAGCTGCATCATGTCCTTTTTAACATTTCTTATACATAAATTTAAATAAATGTGAGATCATTTAAATGACCAACAGTGGAAAAAGCTTCAACAAGAAACTGCCACCAACATTGAAACACAAACTCATCAGAAATTAGGTAGTTCCATTGCTCACAGAATAATTTATTATTATTTTTATGTTGTCATTACAATTACATATTGTAAAATATATAATTATCACATACAATGAATTCTTTAACTGAATGTGTGTATATATAGATATGTGTTTGTGAAAGAATACTAAAATGAGGAAGTTTATTCATTCACTGCCATTCTGATACAGAATAAAATATTCACTTTCCAGCTAAGGAAACTGAGCTTTTGAACTTTCTCTGTAATCTAAGAAGAGACCTTTAGTTATCTATAAAAAAGCCCTCCTGTGTATTTCCTAATTTTCTACTTACCTTGCTACCATTTCCTTTTCCTTATTTGATGCATACCCACTGCTACTGAGGGATTTTGATGGAGAAGACAGGAAGTAGAGGCAGTGATTTGTAAAGTACTGATCGACTAATGGCAAGAGAACCTAAGAAATAGACACAAAATGTGTTTTTCACAAAGCTCGATGGTAAATATAGCAGCAATGTTCTGATAGGTCAAAGTTCATTCAAAGAATTTAGTCTCTTATTTCAGACACGAAGTCATGAAAACTAAAGCATTAAGTCCTACAATTTACAATACAGTCCTACAATAAGTTACATAAATAATAAAAAGTTACACAAAGATATCCATTTTGTATCTAATATCACATAGGAATATTTCTTCCTGCTAATTAGATGATACTATGCCCTTCAGTGATACCTTGTGGGAAAAAAAAATCAGAAATAATTTATATATATTCAGTGAAAGTATTTAATTTCATGTAAAAATATATTGTTTTTTAATTTCTATGTTCCTTCTCATACAGAAGCAAACATATTGAAGTATTTTGAAATATATGAATCCAGTAAATATACTGAAATATTTTTCAAGATATTTCAAAATGATTGATAACTATTTGATTACTCAACATGAAAAAATGGAAAAGATATATTTCTATCATATGAAAAGCAGTCTAATATTACAAATTTCTGTATTCTGTATAATGGAATGTATATGAACATTACTTGAAATACTAAGTCACTCACTTTAGCAAAGAATTTTATTTCTTGGTCATGTGGAGATTTTTCAGTTTTCCCACTGGTTACAATGGCTTCTGCAAAGATACAGTCAAAGCAAACACAAATAAGAAGTTATCTAATAATAAATAATACAATAGCTCTTCAAATAACCTTGCAAACTTAGTTTCACTGAAATAAAAATAAAACAGCAGAGATGGTTTAGCTAGTTACAAATGCACAAGAATTTAAACTGAAAATTAAAAGATAGGATTGAAATTTCTTAAATGCAATAAAAATAATGTTTGCTACAAACGTAAACATATCACTCCAAATATTTAAATACCAAGAATTCTACTCATTTTCAGAATAAAACCTGCAACGTACCCAGATGTGCAATAAACTCTTGAGCAGAATCAACATATTTTAAAATTTTCTTCAGAAACTTAAAGGCAAATCTCTTTTCCATGGATGAAGCATCCAGCTCCATGTCATTCAGGCCCCTGTTTTAGAACACATTAAGAGAAACAGCATTGATGATGACAGTAATACAAATGATCACGTTATTATGAAGCATTCCATGCCTTATTATCTTTCTATTATGGTAAATTTTCATAAGAAGGAGAAAATGACCTTCCATACCAACTCTTAGTTACCAACTACTTAGCAAGAAATAGAGAAACATGAAGTGATTTTACTAAAAGGTGTAATGGCTTATGATTAAAGAACCCGTAATACATTTATTTTAGGAGAAGAACTTTAGAGTGCTATCTCACTGTGCAACAAAGTCATGGTACATCTGAATCTAACAAAGCAATGCACTGCTCATTCAGTTTCTACTGCTGGCACATTAAAGTGTCAAACATTCAGAAAATCAGCAGCTGGATCCTTACAACTCAGTCTAAGTACTGCCCTTCATTTGATTCTTCACTGTTAGACTCCAATTTTTCCTTGAATTTTATGAAAGACTGAAGTCAAAATGACTTCAGCTACTGAATAAAAACTTCAATATAAATAACTAACTACTACACTAGTAAAATATTTGAAAAATTTCAACAGTAAACAATAATTTCTAAAGAGGCATGTATTATTTATTCTTTAAGATAAATTCATGACCTAAATCCTGACTGGTGCATGCAAGCTATTAAAGAAGAATCAAAGCTTGCATGGTTGCCTCTGTTTAGATATAAAATACTAGATTTTAGTTTATCTACAAATGAAATCTATCTGACAGAAATTCTAAAATTCTTTAGGATCACAGAAAAATTTAGGTTGGAAGGAGCCTCAAAGTCCAACTTCCACCTCAAAGCAAAACACCAGGTTACTCAGAACCTTGTCCAAGAACGTACTGAGTAGCTTCAAGGACCAAAATCCCAGAAGGACTCTGAAGAACCTACTATAATGTTTGGCCACCCTCACTGTGAAAAAAATAGTAGTAAAATATTTTCATATATCTAACTGGAATTTTCCTTCTAGCAACTTGTTACTTTTGAGGAGACAGTGTTTGACCTCAGTGTCTCTCTACCCTTGCATTAAATAGTTGAGGACAGTGATAAATCCCATTGTAGCCTTCTATTGTAAAACTGAAAAAAAAAATCTTGTCTCTCTTCAGTCTGTCCTGGCATGACATATATGCCGATCCCCAAACCATCTTGGTGGCCAACCACTTGAGCAACTCTTTTCTCTATGTCTTCCTTTGGTGAGCCAAAAACTGGACAAAATACTTCTGATACAGTCTCACCTTCACCAACCTGCATACCACACTTACTAAAAAAGTCAAGTATGCAGTGAGGCTTTGTCATCACAAGGACACACTCCTGATTCACATTCAACTTGCACAATTCAGGGAGCTTTTCTGCACAGATGCTTTCAGGCTCAGTTCTCCTATTCCTGGGGTTATTCCATTCCAGGTGTAGGACAATGCATTTACCTTTGCTCATCCTCCCAAGAGTTCTGTCAGCCCATTTCTCCAGGCCATCAAAGTTCCTCTAAAAGATAGCCAAACTCTCCAATCTATTGTTAAGAGTTCATTCCACAAAACTGCTAGTGATGCATACTGTCTTGGCATCCAGGACAAGAACAGGGATATTTCTTTTTCTTTTCCCTTTGGAAGTCACATAACTATATAAACTTTTTAATTTATTCTGTTTTCCAACACACTTGCTTTTAGAAGCTGTTAATTCTTTCCTCTTTGTTTCCTTGAGGTTTTCTTGTACATTTTTTTAGTCTGCAACTTCTCCATAGTCTCTTTATTCCAACATTAAAAGGACTATAAAGTGTGCTTCAGATTTTCTGTTGATAAATGGTGTGTAAGATCTGGGACATCTTAACTGCCTTGCCACATGAGGAAGCAACTCAGTAACACTAAGGCAAATCTCTGGCAACTTCATGTGCTTCTGTAAAGACCCTTCAATAGTAGCAAATAGGAAGACTTGCCCTTTATCAGTTAGAGAAAACAACAGGGCAAAGGGGGATGCAGCAACTGTACTCTGCATTGGTGAGGCCACACCTTGAGTATTGTGTTCAGTTCTGGGCCCCTCAGTTCAGGAAAGATATTGAGGGGCTGGAGTGGGTCCAGAGAAGAGCAACAAGGCTGGTGAAGGGACTGGAGCACAAGTCCTATGGGGAGAGGCTGAGGGAGCTGGGGTTGTTTAGCCTGGAGAAGAGAAGGCTCAGAGGTGACCTCATCATTATCTATAACTACCTGAAGGGAAGTTGTAGCCAGGTGGGGGTTGGTCTCTTCTCCCAGGCACTCAGCAATAGGACAAGGGGGCACGGGCTCAAGCTCAGCCAGGGGAAATTTAAGTTGCATATTAGGAAAAAATTCTTTCCAGAGAGAGTCATCAGGCATTGGAATGGCCAGCCCAGAGAGGCAGTGGATTCACCATCCCTGGAGGTTTTTAAACTGAGATTGGCCATGGCACTGAGTGCCGTGATCTGGTAAATGGACTGGAGTTGGACCAAGGGTTGGACTTGATGATCTCAGAGGTCTTTTCCAACCCCACTGATTCTATGATTATACGATTCTATGACTACAGAGGGGCAGTGTGCTGAACAGTGTGCCAGAAGTAAGGAAGGAGAGAGGAACTGACAGTTTACAGTATGAAGGCAAAAGCAAGAAAGGAACAAGAAAGGAGGAAGCTGCTGGACTTACAGCTGTGGTATGGAAAAAATGATCATTTGTCCTAAGATTTCTTAGCACTAGTGTGGGACAATAAATGATGATTAGACTAACAGTTGAAAAACAGCTCTGAGATTAATTCAAGGAAAAAAAGTAATTCTACGGAAGAAGGTTGATGAAGCAGAAATTTTAGCAACAAAAATATTTTACAATAACATGGTTGTTCTTGACCATGTTAGAACATGGTTAAGAGGAAAGGAATGATTATAGTCTGGGGATACAGAGCCAGAGAACTAAGCAATTGGTTCCAACTCCATTCTAGCCAAACTTAGAAGGGCTCTAATCTCCAATCTTACAGTTTCATTTAGAAAAAAAGAACTTGATTTGAAAAGTTCTAGTTTAAATATTTTTATGAACTCCTATTAACTTATATATCTCCTTTGTAATCAAATTAATTGGTACATATTAACAGCTATATATGCTTGAGAGTCATGCCTCACTCTCACAAAGGAGAGTAAGTATTTACCTGTATTTTCAGTGAGATCACTGTAATATTCTAGTTTTGAGTTCATAAGAAGTCATGGCTTCTAAGAGATTACATGTACTTTCCTAAATACTGGAAGACATTGCTAGGTCTGTGAAATAACAAAAGCAGCAGCAAAGGAATTTGTAGAGATTTAAAGATCCTTAATGAAATATCATACTGTTTCTAAAATACACTTGAGTAAAGCCTGAGAGATTTATCTGTATATCACAAACACCCAAAGTGCTTCAAAAGTGTTCTCAACAAAGAAAGAAGAGAAACAAATCCCCTAAACAGAGGCAGATGGTATATGTAAAGTACACATACTGTTCCGCCTATATGTTTCCAATTATAAACAATTTCTATGTTTTAATGCTTAGTTCAATGTTTTTAAGAATGACATTCTGGAAATGTGATAATTGCAATGAGTGCTTCAAAAGAATGTTACATATAAATATAGATCTATAGAAATGTGAACATATTCATCTGAAGGAAACACTGAGGAGAATCTTGACTCATCCTTATAAAGACAATTGCTGCAAACTCTGCCACACCAACAGAGACTTTGGCCGTGCTTTTTCCAGTTGACTTGTCCCATGAGTTAGCACTGAAAACATTGCCTTCCTAATGCAAACAGGTGCAGCTTCATATTTTGACCAATCTCACTGGTGTTTCAAAAGATCACTCATTTTCAGGAACTAAAGCAGTTTTTCTTATTCGATGGCTCTACAGCAGATATGGAGGATATAAAAGTATCTGGTGGAATACCTACATTCCGGATTCAGGCTGAGAGCCTACATACATGGCAGGAGAGAATTTTTCTCTGTAGTAGTGCAGAAATGTATATTTAGAACTGTTTTGCAATGTCTTAAGAACTGTTATTAATTGTTCAAGACAACAAAGTTACCTGTTGCAGATCCTAAGAATTGATTTGTATAAATTTCTGAGTATACTTTCAGTAGAGATGCAGATTTGAAAAGCAGAAATAAACAAAAATAAGTAAGACATGACACCATACGTGTACAGAAAAGTTTGTTCATGAATACAGTTTAGTTTACAAAAACCCTTAATGCCAGCAAAACTGAGATTTCCTATCTGCTTAGTTGTTCCATATACAATAAAAGATGATAGTTATAGCATATTAATTCACAATTCCATCATACACAGCCAAAAAATACAGTTAAAGAAGTCATTTTAATTTCATAGAGTAATTCCCCAAAGACCAGTTTACTTTGAGACATGGAAATTCAAGTTAGAGTACAACTAATGAAGTCAGTATTTTTGCTTCAGCAGAAGCTAAAGACCAAATGCCCACAAAATAGCCACCTTGTCTTACTACTTCACAGAACTTAAACCAGAATAAAAAAAAAAAAACTGGATTAAAAAGCAGTTTCACATAGATGTCCTTTCAGTATCAGGCCTCAGATTTATTTTCCCATGATCCTTACTAGCATTGCTGATTTAGAGGTTTTTAATTACCTGCTTATTTAATTACATTACTGTTGCATTTTGTGCTTACTATGGTCACATATTTATTACAAGTAATACTTATCTATAGTAATTCAGAAGGGTCTTCTTGAATTTAAAGATAACGAGAACTCTGATTTATAGAAGATATGTCAAATGTTAATTATGTTAATAATTACCACACTGCAGTGAACTAAAAACACCATGCTAGTTTTCACACTGAATGTAAGCAAGCATACCAAAAAATCTGCAACTTACCGAGATATGATTATACCATTCACTTGAAGGAACTTAAACAGCTCTTGTGCCTTCTCACGGTCCCGTGATTTCTCCTTGGCTGTCAGTGTATCATAAGGCACCAATAAAGGATGACTACCTCCACCTTTAGAAAGTTGAAAGAACTGTCAGTTTTTCTACTGTAAGATTTATTTTAATTAATGTACAATAGGAACTACCCAGTTTTGATTGGCTTAAACTGTCTTCTTTCAGATTGTTTCTTCTACTTTATTTTCCCTGTCTTTTTATTTGTTTAGTTTTGTTGTTGATCTTTTGTTTCTTTTTTGGTTTTGTTGGGGTTTTTTTTTGGTTTTTGTTGGTTTGGGTTTTTGTTTCAGTTTTTGTTTGTTTGTTTGTTTGTTTATTTGTTGATTGGTTTGGTGTAGCTCACAGGATTTGGGCTTACCTTTGCTTTCCAACTCCATTTTCTTCTTTTTGGCCCATATATTATGGTAGTTTTCTGCCATTACCTCAACCATTCCCTATGTTACCACCAGAAAAAAAAAAAAAAAACAAGATGAAAAATTAGTAGATGACAATTAAAAATTCTGTAATTCCATATAATTTTACTTGCTTGAGTAAAGCCTACATTTGTAAAGAAATATAACAGTTAAGTGTCAATTGTATGTTCAGTTGTTCTTTGAAGTCAGCATAAGCACAGGATACACATACATCACGTGCTATTCCCTCACTTCATAATAACTTTTTCGGGGAACTCAGAAAGCACTAATGGTGTGAACAGCAGAATTTTTGTCTTTCAGTATGTAAATAGTATGGCATGCAACTTTCTACAACAGCATATCCACAACCACAGTCACAAATACACTCATAAAGCCTAACAAAATTCACTTCATTACTACTAATAAAACAAAACATATTCATCCTGTTCAGCACAATATATGCAAAAAACAAGTACAAACCTGAAGCTCCCTAGAAAGTGCTACATTAGAAAGATCAAGTGGTGCTGGGATATATCCATTTCCCTACAGGGAAAGAAAAAGATAATTATTTTCAGATAAAAGAATTCAATATTCAGCTCCAACATCTCTTTTGCTGACCTGATTAGAGAAACATCATTCACAATTTTAAACTTTCTTGTAGAAACTGTGTGCAGCTATTGTTTTGCAATGTACTGAAGACACGCAGGATCATCAAGAGAATAGGTCTGCTGTTGTGGAAGTAGGAAAGTTGCTGCAGATACTTAGATGTCTCTATTTCGCAACAGATGGCAAGTTGCTAAGAGCTATGATTTGAGCCTAAGAGAGGGGAACAATCATGAGACACAAGATGTGCTTTCAAAATATGACAGAACAATGTGGGAACAGACTGGATGAACCCTATACTAACTACAAGACAATATTACAAAAAGATAAAATAGGTTATTGTCTTGAGGAATTTACAGCCTAAGAAAAAGGAGGAGTGTGATATATTTACACAGTCTTCTTCAACTGTTTGAAGTGAGAAATCTACTAGGTACATATTGAAGGTGAATGGTTATATATAAATCAGTGATTTCAAATGTGTACTGAAATCAAACATGTGCTGAAATCCTCTAGTCAGTCATGGGTCTTCATCATGCATCTTCTTGGGCAACAAGGCCCAACTGCAGAACAAGTTCAAGTGGCTGGAAGCAGAGATGGCAGAGACAGAAGGATTCCCTGTAAGGGAGTGAAGTTTGCTGAAGAGCTAAGAAATGAAGTATTGTCTTGTAACAGAGTGCCCAGGGGTCACTTTTTATAAGCAAGAACTGGTCCTGGGGAATGACCCCAGCACAGGCTCAAGGTACAAGATACTGCTACTCACAGGATCAGTGCTGGTGCAAGTGCTCATAAGGAGTTAGCTTGTGACACATCTTTGCACACACCTTGCAGAACTGATTATGGCAGCAGGACTGTGCCCAATGCATTGCTTATTAACTCACTATATTAAAGTAAAAATATGTGTTTAATTCACCCCAAGGGGTACAATAACAATTGTCATAGTTTCAAACAGCTTTCTCTCTCCAAGACACAGACATATTGATCGACAGTCTCAACATGTGATTGCAATAAAATCTATTATCACATTAAAATTCTAGGTAATACATAATTATCTGAAAACTTTGTCTGTAGATTTAAAAAAAAGGTATCAAATTTGCAGTTTCATCTGTCAATCATAATTAGAATGATCAAAACCCCCATTTTAGGCTCTCCTGTTTGAAAAAAAAAACCAACTCCTAGATTTACTTATTAAAAATAAAATACTTTAAATACTCTGACATTATTCTTTGAATAACTTTATTTAAACTCTCTTTAGTTCTTCTGGGAAAATGAAAATCAATGGTCTCTTGATAGCCTCATTGTCTGAAAAGCTGTTACTTTCCGGAATCCCCTCTTCAGTGTTTTTCACAGTGTTTGTTGTAGTGACACGACTTCCAGGCTCAGAACTCTAACATTAAAAGTTTCTTCTCATTCAAAAAAAAAATGAAAGTGACAGAATTGTGTAAAATTTCTTGGTAAAGTAATGAGCAGGCCTTTTACTTTCTAAATTTAAGCAATTCTACCTTACCTGACTGGACTGAGATATGCTGCGGAGCTTTTCATTTTCACGCTGATGCATTATTGCTTCTCCTCCCTCCTTGGTCCTTTCCAGGCTCCATCCCAGGGCCAGCATGGTTTTCAAAGATTCTCTAGCAGGCCAACGATAAATTTCTTTTTCCTTTGAAGAAAAGAATGCAAAATCCCTCTGTATTTAGTAAGTAACAAAAACTCAAAAAAAATATCCTGCCCTTCTGTATGAATTGTCACATACCACGAAAGTAAATAAAATTTGTATATTATATGAGAACACAAAATATTGTTCTTTTTACATGAGAAGGAAGCTTTGAAATACTTACCCTTTTTTTTTTTAATTAAGTTCTTAGTGGCATTTATTGCTGAGATATGTGTTAGAAATTAACAGCACTGCAAGGAGCTCTGGAGCAATAATGTTGATTGGATCTGGAAACTTACTCATTGATTCCTCCAGCACAAAATAATACAAAACTGATGGTACTATGAGTGCTATGAAATTAGTTAAGTAAGTATGTACATTTGAATATATCAGCACTCAAGGTCTTTTTTTAGTCTTCCTGTATTTATATCCATTCACAGATACAGAACATTACTGAACTATACACCTCTTCATATAAACACAGCTATCACTAAAAAAACCAAGGGAACAGCTTGTATTCCAACACTCCTTTGAAAAGTACGGGTGTTAGAGAAATTCTGAAAAGTTGTGGCAAAGAAAATTTGAAGTATGCCATATTGAGGCTTTTCCAATCAATTTAATATGAGTATTTCAGTTCATGCCATAAATTAGAATTTTTCTGACCATTACTTAACATGAAAGTTTTTTATGGATAGACCAGATTTTTAGATTCAAAAGTTCTAATTAGAGACAACTCAGAAAATTCTCTTTGAACTGTTTGAATAACAACTCAAACAGCAATGCTTTGGCTCCTCTGCAAAGATTCCAAAGCAATTTACAAACCTTAGGACACTAAACCTTTTGAATCTCTCTTGATTTTTGTCATCTTCATTTTCTGAACAGCAGAAGTGTGGTAAAGAAGGACAAATTTAATTGAATTATTTTTGTCTCCCAGTGAATCATTGCAAAAATAAGTAACAGAATTCAAATTCTGTTCACTATTCTGACAACTAGAAGACATTCGTACCTAGTCAAGAAAATCAAATAAAAATGCATTCAAAATAGCTTAAGTGTTTTTCTGCATTTTCAACTGAATCATCTCCTACGCATCTTTACATTTTTCTACCATCCTTCTTGAAGACAAAATCGCCTTCAGATATGTTAAATTACACTTTCATCTAAAACTCAGGAGTTGCTGCCAGTCACTCCTCAGCCACGGAAGTCTGGAAAAACTGTGCTACTGATACTTTTGAATACCAATTGGACCAGGCCTACGAAGCAATAATGACCATTATGCCTAATGGAAGCAAATTATACAAGACTCTATCTAAGATTAACTAAACAATCACTTCAGCATACAGATGTACCTATTCTTAAACCTAAGGACCTGTTTATCCCTCTTCCTTTTATAGCATATATATGAAGTTCATTTTAAAAAAGCACAAAAATCAATCTACTTTGTGTTAATGCAGCTGAAACTTCCTCTATTACCTTTTCAGCTAAAGTTTTGAAAGGTCTTATTAACGGGTGAGTCTTCATATTTTCATCCAGCGAAACACCATATTTCCATCCACTATTTGTCTGAAAAAAACATAAAACAAACCACCAAACCAAAAAACCACTGAAATGAGATGAGAACAACACAGATGAATGACAATGAATTAGCCAGTTTACTTTATCATATCAAACTGCTTCTCTACTCCAATAGCTGCTCAGTACCACAAAGAAAGAGCATGCCTCCATCTGTGGAAACACAGGAACAAAATGTGCCCCAAACAGAATAGATGCCACTATGAGTAGTGGATCTTAGGACACCAGTTCTGAGCCTAATATACATTGTTTCCTTTCAAGTGGACTCGTGCACTGAGACAGCACCAACTGAGGCAAAAAAGATGGTGTCAATTCTCTGGGAGGTTAAAGTCAAACAGAGAAAGGAATATGTAACCTTTACAGATCAGGCACTAAAGAACATAACTGAAATGAATCCTTTACCTTAAACATTAAACATTATTAACTGAAATGGGGGCGGTCCTGTGGTGTAATGGAGAGCACTCCAGACTCCGAATCCCAAGGTCGTGAGTTTGAGTCTCAGTGGGGAGCGTCTCCTGGCAGTTCAATGCCTTCCTGCCTTCCGATCCCATCAGATCTCGGATGCTAACAGGGTCAGCCCCAGTTAGTACCGGGTGCTGTAGACAGTCCCAAGGACTTCACTGTCACTGTCCAAGCTCGCTCGGCAGTGGCAGATGGACCTTAGGATTACATGGTGGGGCCAGTTCTGTGCACGCTGTGCCTCACCTAAAAAATCCACTGCACAGGCTGGAAGGGCACGGCCACGTGGGGAGAGCCCTTCCCAAATCTTCGTTCGCGAAGATTAGTCATACATACACATTAATTGAAATGTATGGTTTGAAATTGATCTCTGTATATTTACATATCTATACTTCCTTTATAAATTTCCATACATAGCCCCCACCAATAACTGAATTGTTATTTTACGTAACTGTTGCGTAAAAGTGCTATTCATTTGTTATTAATTGTTTTAATAAATTATTTAAGAATTTATTGTCCTGTACTAGAGCTGTGTAGAAGTAGAGAAGCAGAAACATGACACAGTGACAGAGCATTTGGAAAATGCTTAAAGCTAAAAGGAAAGAAAAGCTATAACTACCTTTTCTGAAATAAAAAAAATACTATAGACTGTATTTTCTTAGATCTTCATGCTGTTGCAATAAAACCCAATTTCTGACTCCTACTCAAAACACACAAGGCAAAATAAAGTTAAAACCTACATATTCTTAGTTAAAAAGAAAAAAAAACAACACCAAAACCCCCACCAAAAACCAAAACAACCCCCCAGAAAACCTAAAACCAAACCAAACACCCATTTTTCAGTTGCCTCAAATATTTGTCCTAATAAATTCTTTGAAAAAGTGACAAATGTCAGTGCATTCTCCTGAACAAAAGGTTTCTTCCCTATCCATAAAAAAAATATGTAGACATTCATAGACTCTGAACAATGGCCTATCAGTTAAACTGTCCAGTTTTTCTTTCAATATTCATCCCAGGTATTATTTACTAGTCCTTTTATGATATTTGCCAGTCTTCAAATGATTCATACCTTATCAAAGGCCCATTTATCATGGGAATGTTCAGCATACTTGCTTACAATATACTCCAACTTTTCAGGAAGTACAAGGCTGTAAACAAAAAGGAGTATGGTCATTAAAACATAAGTTACTGCAGTCTGACTTATATAAAAAATGTCAGAATAATATCGCACTTATCAAAATGCTTCTCCTCCAGATGAAGGCAAGACATTTGGCTTTGCAATTCCCTTTTCTTTAGTAGAAATGCCACAAAAAAGGCAGAGCTATAATGGGATTTACAGAGAATCTTCAAATACATAACAGTTGCACTTATTAGCAATGGAAGTCACTAAGAAATGATTACTTGATCACCACAGTCTACAGGTAATTTTGTTGCTAATTCTTAATACAGAATAATATTAACATGGATGTCACACATTGCATAAAGATGGAAAGGTAAAACAAGTAAGTCACTAGCCAACTCTCCCTACAGAAGAGGAAAAAAATTGTATAAGGAATATAAAAATATTTCAGGAAAGGAAATCACTATAATTTATATGACTCACTTCACTGTGCTGACAGGTTTGGGATCAAAATTTCCTTCTGGGTCCACTGAAGTCTGCTTTTCCAAAGTTGATGTAATTCGCGTATCTAAATAATCAGGGGGCAAGGCACCAGCTATAGCACTTAAACAAGGCAAAGCCATTCGAAAGAGCTCTGGATCATACTTCTGCAGGAGAGATAGGAACTGGTTGGAAAATCCAATAGAAAAACATGCAAAATGTTAGTGAAAACCAAGCAGCCATATGTACAAATATTAGAAGATGCAAACAAACAGTAAAGCATATTTAAAATTTAAGCACAGAGCAAAATTATTGCTACATGAAATCTGTTTTTTCCTTATTTAACTTCATATATTCTTGAGACCACACAAATTAACATAAGAGTATCTTGACACAGTGAAGTATATACTATACAAGTACAAGTGAAGCTTTCTTTGGACCATGAAGGCCCACTAGGGAGAATCAAAGCTTGTTTACCCTAGTTACAGAGTATGATCATCTGTAACATACTTAGTTCTAAAATTACTAATTCTTAGCAGCAGAAGGCTGTTATTTCACATTTTCCCCCCTAAACAATATCAGGAAGTTTTAAAGGAAGTTTTGGTTTATTGTAGCAAAGTCAGTTTGTTATTTCTAATACTACCAAACCTGTAAAAATCTTAGTACAAAACAGAATAGTGCAGAATACTGTAGCTCAGCAAATCACAGATTGATATAACTCTGTTGGCTAAAAGCCATCTACAGAAAAATGAAAATGCTACTCTAGTTTGCCACCAGTACTGGCAGAAATGTATCATCTTCATTATCTGTTAAAAGCTCAGACGCACTAATTGGAAACATTTCATTGTGTCAGGCCCTCCTGATACTCTTTGCACTTGTGAAAGCAGTAAGAGAGAGGTAAATGTTGCTGAAGTCAAACACAAATAAAGCTTTAAAATCCATTTCAGAATAATGCAGAGGCCATTTTCATTTCCATACTATAAATAAGAATGCCTAGAGAAGCAATCATCTACATCTGTTCATTAGAATGGGAACATCAGGGAGATGCAATGAAAAAGATTTGTTATTGTCCCATAGCAAGAACCTGATTTGTGAGCCCAGTCAAGCACAAAAAGTATTTACTTAGAAATGCATTTTTCCTTTTACAAAGGCAACTTGTTCTTACTCAGAGAAAAACTGAATAAGTTAAAAAATCCCAAGATCACATTTTGGAACAAGAAAATGGAAAAATGTTTATTTCATAGAAAGCTGCATCACATCTTTTAAGCTGAGCAATAGCCAAAAAACTAAAAATCACAAGTACATGTTTGACAACAGACAATGTAAATTTACTGTGCATATACCAACAATTTGTTAAGCATATACATATATTTATTAATTTATATCAGTAAAAAGCATTTCAGAATGTTTAGTAGAGATAAGATAGGAGACAACATGTGTTAGTGCAGCAAGCACTAATCATTACTTGTGTACAGATATCTATATATACATGTATATACAATGTGTATGTATATTGCTTCATTACTAGTGTAAAGATTATGGGTGTATCAAGACAAAGATTTGACATTTCATTAGTTTGGAGAGAATCTTTCAAGATTCAGCACTCAGTTCTTCACTTCATTAAAAGCAGTCATTGCTGTATCTCCCATATCAGATGAATCAACTGTGAAAATAGAAACTTCCTGCTCCTGGCACAGCAAATTATCCCTGTAATGCATTTATGGTCATCCCATGCTGTAATGTGAATTGCAGGCATTACCTTATGAGATAAGGAATCAAATATTCCCCAGAAAAGTTTTTCAGTTAAATGTAATTCTTCTGCTGCTGCAATTCCATAGCTTCCCATTCCTGAAGGCAGACAATAATATTTCCAGCACTGCTCATAGTGATTTGTCAGAAGCTAGATTTTCAAGAAACAAAAATGCACATAAAACACTGGTATTTAACAAAACAACACACCTTTACAAAAGTTGTATTATTTGTGTCTACCTCTTCATTTCTAATGGCTTATAATATTGTTTTTTTCATTTTAAGAGATCAGCGAGTCCATATTGCAAAAGTATAAAGTCTATATTATCTCCAGCTGCTACTGTGGCATACTTAGCGACGACAGGGAGTAGCAAAATTTCTGGATTGTCAAAATTTCAGTACAGATTAGCTCACAAGATAAAAATAGAGACAACAAAAAGGGTATGAGGCAGGACATAAAGTCTGATGAAAAATTTTACAAGTTCAAATTGATTTTACTCCTGTCATTTGTAGTTGACGGCTTCAGTGTTATTCAAAACACTGCAAAAGACACCCATAGTACACTATCATACAGGCAATATGCAATATACCAGTTAAAGAGTTAGTATATACGATTGTCAATGCACTTTGCACCAATTTCTTCTTTAGAAATAAAAATTCCTATCCTCTGGGAAATTTTAACATTTCTTTTAGTATCAGACTACAATCTTGACATTTTAGTTTTTACTGCAATTCTGTTTAGGAAAGGAAAATAATAATTAAAAAACAGATCAAACTCTTCCTCTTCTCCACACCCTTAATAAAAAATTAATGAGGTCCAAAGCATATTTGTCAATACGGCAGCTCAGTTCTAGAATATGGTAGAATTTCAATTCTTCCATAAAAAGACCTACAGATGTGATTTCATGCTCTTTTATCCCAACAGGAAAATGAAACAAATCTGACAGAATAGTTTTGAGTAAGATTTATTTATCATCTCACATTTCTAGTTCTCTATTTACAGAACAAAAAGATGAACAAGACTTCAATTATGGATTGGTCAAAACTAAAAGGTGTGTTTTCTTCCCTATATCCCATCTCTTGGATTTCACTCAAAATTCATTCCTGGACTGTGCATACTTCCAACAGTTATTATAGTTCATATAGCAGAAGAAGAAATAGTAAGATAGCACTAACATTTCATTTGATACATTGAAATACTCTTTTGATGAAGCATTGAGAAAGTCAACAGTTCAGTAAACAAAACTGCATAATCAACTTACTATATACTGTTTGCATTAGGCAAGATTTCAAAAGAATCTGCAAACATTAGATTCAATTTGAAAGACTTTATAAAACGATTATAGCATTTTCAATTCAGAAGTAATTTCACATTGCTTCACCCTGACTGTTCTGTTTTTAAAAACACGATGACAACAGTTTATTTTGAAGTATCATGCTGAATGCATGTGCAGAAAGTAAAGTGTTTACCTTGAGAGGCATTTTACAGTATTCATTGAGCAGGGGAACATCAAAAACTAGCCTTCTCAACAGCTGTTGTAGCATAGAGGGGCGTAAGTGGCTGTAAGTTAAAAAAAATAGATGTTATTAGTAAACTTCATACAGCTCAGCAAAATGGAAATAAAAAATGAAGTCAATACTGGAATAAAAAACACTAATTAAAAGTATTTTGTAATGGTAAGAGCATAAGGAACTTCATGATGTCTCATCTACATATAGAAGGATATCGCACAGAAAGTTGTGCTACTTCTGGGATCTCTTAAGTGAATATACAAGTGTACATTTCAATTCCTGAGGTAACCTCAGTGCTAAGTTCAGCTTTAGCATCAGCTTTAGGATTTGGTTGTTGTCCAATTATGACCAAGGTTCCTCAAATCACAATCAGAAATACAAACATGATGATTCCTTAATTCCCCAACACACAGAGTCAGACTTGCCAGAACATTTTTGTAATTCCTGTGGTTTTTTATTTTACAAGTAATCGGAATTCATTTTGCATCACCATAAGCCTCATATCAACATGCCAGCTTATATAGTGCAATACCCAGTATGGAAAAATTAAATGTACTTTTTCTTCAGAAAAAGCATTTTTATCATAAAATGGTAAATTATTTCATGCATGAATAAAATAATCTTAGTTTTACACTATACACAAAGAAAGAAATTTTTAAATTATATATTCTGCACAAAAGAAATCAGTTTGTACACAGGTATCATACATACTGGCAAATAGCAAGCAGGCATTCTTCAATAGTGTCTCTTTGTGCCTTTGTAAGGGACCGTCCCTTGGATAACCTATATATTGTGTGAAGCATGGAGTCAACCAGAGAGGCATGATGCTCTGTTCCAGAGAAGAGAGGAGCACATCTTTTGAGTAATGGAAACACAGCGGAGCAAATGTATCTATTGAGTGCGAGAGCTGCCTCTGTGGTACTCAGAGAAACCTGTATGGAGTAGTAAATGATTATTAGCACCACACTGAATAAAGGTTACTAGACATGAAGTCTACAAAATACTCCTACTCCTTAAGTTCCCTTAGTGGCTGCATGCTAACAAGATATTCCCAGCATACATATGAGGAAAAAATCCATTTTTTTCTCAACTAGAGAAAATTCAGGCCATCCATTTATGTCCTATCTCTTGCCACACTGCATTCTGAACCAATTACAGCAGACAAGAATATAAAGATTCTTCCTTCAAAAGGTTAGAAGAACCCACTTAGTATTAAGTAGCACTTTTGATCTCACTTAATTTTTTCATACATATGGATTTTCAGTGTAATTACTGGAATTACATATGAAATAAAAGCAATCATTTGGCTTATTACAGTATGCTCAATGTACTTTATGCATTACTGTACCACCTGTATTAAAAGTTTTTAAACTACTTTACATTGTTATTTCATGAGGTGCTCCTGAATGCTTATAATTAGACTTAAGCACTATAAATTAATAGTAACTGAGTTAATATTGATTTTGTTTTATAGCGAGCCTATCCTTTGACTTGAAATTCCATTTTTTACACTTACAGAGCCACCATATCTGGCCACTGCACCTAAACTCCATAGCAAAATACGTACTGTATCCAAAGAGGCAGATGCTCTTAAATCTGGTAAAAATCCAACTTCCAGTAGGTGAAGAAGGAAGCTTTGGTCCTTAATACCATAGACGCGGTCCAAGAACTGTACCATGGGTGCTTTATGGTCAGGACAGAAACTTGCAGACATGTCTGGCTCATTTACTGTGCCATCTACACAAGTGGACAAGTGATAAGACAAGAAAAACCAAGACAGTGAAAGATGCTATAACTACATTTAAAGTGTAAAATCACAAATTCAAAGAAAATTATATTCTTGTTCAGTGTTCTTGTGTGCTGTAAAAGAATTAAGTTTTTATTATTTCAAAATACTTATTATTTTGCAGTTTATTAATATTTCACTCTTAAATAAGAGCTTTGAAAGTAATGGTAAAATATTGGACTTGTTACATTACTATTACAGAGAACATTTATGTGGTACAGTTAAAAATAAGTGTTACTACAAATACTAAAAACACATAGCAACTGTGAAGTCAAAGAAGGCTAAGAAATTTAATTTTTCTCTCACATAAACTAGAGATTAGAAAGAACATGGAATCCTAAGGGAATATTACAATAGTAAAATAGTCAACAGTGTACCTGGTAAAACATGTCTGACTGCAAAGGGGTAAAGATAACTCTTGTGAAGCAGAAACCACAATAGAAGGACAGAAAGGAGGATAAAATCATTTTTCCTTAGAAGAAACTTGGAGAAATTAATGTGAAACTTGGAGATCATAATGACATAAAATCCCTTATCCTCTGAGGAGTTTATGCTTTATAGAAAAATTCATTTTTTATGGTTACATTGGAAATTACTTTGTGGAAATAAATCCTCCCTGGATAACCATATTGACCACTTCTAGGAAAGAATCAACAGTTGCCTAAGAAGCAAGAACACTTATGATCAATACACCTCTGCAGTCTGGATTCTGATTTTGAATTGGTTTTGAGTTCCAGAGTGAAGAGGATGAAAGCTCAAGAGTCTCTGCTGTCTTGCCTTTAACAGGCAGTGTTAAGAAGGCTGTTAGTTCCATTGACAAAAACTCAGTCTCAATCTCAGTGATAGGTAGGCATCCATGTTCAAATAAGGAGCTATGCAGCTGGATGAAGAGACTAGCAGGTCCACACCCAGGTTTCACATCTTCTATGTGTACACACAATACTCAGTGTTTGGGTCTTCAGAGAATTCTATTCCCCCAGAGGAGAGAATAGATGAATCATAGTGGTAAGGGAAACAGGGTAACAACACAGCAGCAAAGCCTCAACCCCACAGTGGCAACCCTTGAGGTAGTTAGATAGACATAACTCTTGAATAATTTACCTGGGAAGCAAAGACAATGTTTTAAGTGAAGAACCACTCCACCCTCTGTCAGCATGTCCCATTGCACACAGGATTCTTTGGTGGTAGACAGGGTCAGCAAGGATATGAAGAAGCAGACAGTGCTAGTGGGAGATTGCTGTATTATGCACTAAGCTGAGTGTCTTCATGATGTGTCAGAGAATTCCATGATAACTTGCCTACATTTTGTGGGAGGACCTTGCGTAAGGCAGGCAAAGATTTCAAAGCACAATCTCAGTCTCAAAAGAATGGGTGAAATAGGGTAGAGAAGAGGGATTTAGTCAGCTTGATTATAAAAAGGGGAATTATTTTGGGACAAGATGAAAAAGTACAGAAATAGAGTGTCAGCAAAACCTCAACTCTGAACATGAGGAGAGCGGACTTCAGGCTGCTCAGGAAATTAGTTAGTAAAGTCTCCTGGGAAAGTGTTTTTGCAGGTGCTGGGGTCCATCAGTACTGGTCACTTTTCGGACGTCACCTCCTAGGGGCATAGGAGTGGCAATTCCCAAATGTCAGAAGTCAAGCAGATGGGCAGAAGGCTCAATGTGTAGCAGCAACCAAATGAGTCAACAAGATATTGGGCACCACCAGAAACAGGTATTTAGAATACAGGAGAGGGCATAATTTTGCTGGTTTATATCTATCTATATCTATATCTATCTATCTAAACCAGAAAATTCATACATAAAGCAAAATAGATAAAGCAAAAGTACACATAAGGCAACTAAAATAGCTCAGGCAATGGAGCAGTTATGGTCAGAGACTAAGAAAATTTTAGATTCTTCAGTTTGACAAAGTGAGGACTGAGAAAGGATATAACTGAGATTAAGGATATTATAAATGTAGATGACAAGGTGAATTAAGAACTGCTATACACCAAATATCCAAATACTACAATTCAAATGTGTTAATTAAAATCAGTAGAGTATAAGGATGGGGTTTGGGTTTGATTTTTAAATGCTTAAAACCTAGCAAATAGTGAATTTCTAGAACTTATTGCCACAGGTGCTAATACAGACATTATTCTAAAGGGGATAGATACATTCTTGGATACCACATCCAGAAACAGGTGTTGACAGACAGAGAGGTACACTGATCTTTCTGAACAAGGGACTGGATGATGTGGAAATACAAAGTGACTGAGCCTAAGCTCACACATTTTACCTAAAGAGATAGCATCTCTACAGTCACTGCTGGAGACAGAGTACTAGTCCATTAGTGTGATCTTGTAAAGTATTTCTCATGTTCTTACATTCTGTGCTCCACAGGAGCAAATATCTGCGCTATTGGAGCAGCTCTAATTGATACAGATCTAATTAAAATTTGAAGAACAATTCTCTACTTGTATCCAGCTAACAAAACTGCTTTATTTTACAGCTGAATGCTAGTGTGCCAAAAGATTTTTATAAAAGATAAGTAGTTTAATAAAAGTATTGTCATTACCTTTGTTAACTGTTGACAGCTTTAGTGGTATACTTATAATCCCAACCAAATCTTCAGTTGGCACTAGAGATCGAAGAATAGACCTTATCCGAATAGCTTCCCCTTTTCCACTTTGAATAAGCTGTTAGAAAAAGTTTATCAAGTAATAATTTTAGTACTGAGTGTCGTAAGAAAATTTACCGAAATATTTATATTAATATGATTTTTTCAAGCACTGGAAGAAAATTCACAGAAATACAATTTATCTGAGAACTCTAATGAAGCTGTCCATTTTCAGCTGTTCCTCCTTCTGTATCTGTTCTTATTTTGATATCACATCAACGATTTCACAATATTATAAATTCCCAATAACACAAAAAACTCCACAGTGATAAGATTTCTAAACCAATCAGATATGGTAATGAAACAAACTTATTGAAATATTCATGTTACCAACAAAACCCTAGGTGCCAGGTTTTGAGCTTGCTTCTTTACTCTACAAATGGATTCAAACCTGCATGATATAGCTATGCATTTTTCTACTACTTCTATGCAATAAAAATTTCAAAACGATTTGCAACAATGAGGTGACCAGCTCCTTTCAACTCCTTGGAGAAATTAGGGATTCATAGCCTGTGTCTGAAAATCTCTACAAGTAATTTTCTTAACATAAAACTACTGTCTGTAGCAACAGAGAGCTATGTGCAGCTAATAAAGTTAATAGCTTTGGTAACAGTAAGTAGGGAGGCTACAAGCCAAACTTCTTCCTTCTTATTGTGTTAAGATACGATACATATAACATTTTCATATGGGCTGATAGTATTAAAGAATTTTAAGTACTGAAAAGCAAAAGTCAGTCTAACAAAAACCAAGTCTTCTATGTGGCTTCTATGGGTGTTACAGTCAAAACAGGTATTTTACATATTTTTCCATGTATTCAAGTGGTGTGGGCACCACATTTCATCAATGCACACAAAAGCAGCTCTGTACCACATTCTTAGGAAAGTGACTTTTTATGGCTTTCTAGAGAATAGTAAAGGGCCAATTTCAGAAATTGTTATTGTACTAGTTGTTTAATTGTGCAACACTAGAAGTTCATATTTTCTTGGATTTCATAGTCATACAAAAATAATCAAAAATTTAGATAAATAAAAAGGATTAAGGAATCAAAAGACCATGATTCTTTATAAACAGCTTGCAGGGAATAGATCAACGTAGATACAAAAAGGAGCAATAAACTCTACCTTCTGAAGGGAAGAAGCCTTCAAAGAGAGAAAGGTTTAGTTAGACAGGTACAGTTATGCTTACAAATCTCCTGCATTTTCTGAGTAAGTGAAAAAATGGACTTACATGCATTTCTGGTGCACAGCGTCCAAGTAAATCTATGAGAGCTGAGTAAAATGACATGATTGCATTGCCCATGTGCACAGTCTCCTCTTCCTCCTCCTCCTCATCACTAAAAAGTAAAGAGTAACAGTGAACAGTTTTGCTAATGTAAAGTTTATAGCTCTTTTCTGGAGCAAGAGACATGATCCAGAGACTATCAATCAGACATACTCATTCCCTTTGGCTCCAGTCTACAGGGTTTTCATGCCTAGAAAAAGCATGCAATTGAACAGTAATAGGTGACTTTACATGAGCCATCAGTGTTCCTCTTTTACTCAACCTTAGCTTCATTCCACAGCAGCCTTCTCCTTCACTTTGTCCATCAGGCTTTTTTTCTCTCTCTGTAACTCTTATTCCACTTTTATCTAGCTCATGTGTTATGAATTCCATATGAAAACTGTTCCTGGGTGCAAATCTCTCTAATGTTCTGTTTTTGTATAATGCCTTACACAACAGGGTCTATAATGCACTTATTGTAGGCATGATTGAACCAGCTATGCAATCATCACTTGCCAAACAAGCATTCACATTTACTTACCCTTCTCTTTTATATGCCTGGGAAGGAAGGTCACGAGCAGGATTCTCTGAGATCCTGATAGCTTCCTGCATAGCTGCCAGCAAACCATTTCCTCCTTCTCCCCTAAGGTCTGGCCCAAAACACTCCGGTCGGCGAATAAGGAGCTTGACAACAACGCTTGCATTTTCCTCAACGCTTTCACCTGAGGACCAAAAAGCACTATACATACTTTCTCCTGAAAAGTATCCTTAAGTCAGAAGAGAACTTCATTTTTCCCTAAATTTTACAAAATATATAACAAATCCTCATCTTAGTGGTTAAAAGCAAAAATGTATTAAGTTGGCATCATTGGATATGCTTTAGCAAAACTATACTGAGGTTTTAAAGTTCCAATGAAGACTTGCCTTGCAAAAGTTTTCCTACACTCAATCTAGAATGGGTCACTTTAGGAGGTTAGTTTTCTGGCAAAGACTAATCTCTCTGTAATAAAAGTTAACAGTCCCAAAAGGCAAGAAGTCTGCTATTGGGGTGGGTGGAGAGAACAAGGAGGAAGGTGGGATGACTCATGGATTGAGATAATGACCGTCTACTAGAGACAGGAAAACCTGTGCATGTAAGATGTATTGGGTTTGCATGACCAGGTTTGGGTAGTGAGGGGGGCTCCAGGAGAGCTTCTGTGAGAAGTTGCCAGAAGCTCCCCCCATGTCTGACAGAGCTAATGCCAAGGCCAAGGCTGAGCCAATCAGGAATGGTGGTAACACATTTAAGAAGGAAAAAAGTAAGTTATTGTGCAGATGTAATTGTGGCCAGAAAAAAGACTGTGAGAGGAACAACTCTGCAGACACCCAGGTCAGTGGAGAAGAGGAGGAATGAGGTGCTCCAAGTGCTGGAGTTGAGGTTCCCCTGCAGCCCATGGTGCAGACCATGGTGAAGCAGCTGTGCCTCTTCAACCCATGGAAGATCATGGGGATGCAGAGATCCACCTGCAGCCTGTGGAGGAGTCCCACACCAGAGCTGGTGGGCACCTGAAAGAAGGCTGGGAACCCATTGGGAAACCTGGGATTGACAGAGCAGCTTTGGTGGACACCTGTCATCCAGCCAGGGTCAGCCCACCACACAAGCAAAGCAAAACAACAAATTCATTCAGTTTCCCAGGCAGGTGTTTAGCCAGTTCCTAGAAAGAGGCTCAGCATATATAATGGTTGTTTTGGAAGACAAGTGCTGTAATCACAAATGTTCCCCTCTTCCTTCTCACTTCCCTGAGCTTTTACTGCTGAGCGCAATGCCATGGTATGGGTCAGCTGCCCCACCTGTGTCCTGTGTCCTCTCCCAACCTTTGCCCACCCTGAACCTACACTGGGGCCAGGGAAGGAGGGGAAGAGGTAGAGCATGAAAACAAAGAAGAAAGCATTCATGCTGCACAAACACTGCTCAGCAACACTCAAAACATTGGTATGTTATCAACAGTATGTTGTTAGCCATAAATAAAAAAGTCATCAATAAACAAGTTGCTATGAAGAAAATTAACTCCATCCCAGCCAGACCAGGGTGCGAGAGCTCTTTGATTTTTAACGGGCCAACTAAAGCAAGGAATTTTGGTTAACATTATCTCCTTAGTATTTCATCAGTGGAAAACTCAGAGTTTAATCTTCTCAGGATGACCACAGTAAAACAAATTGCATTTTAGGTTAAACATACCTAGAGTAAAATATTCTGACCCTTTCTATTGCATATTTAAATATTTGTTAAAGTTTCTTGTTATTTAAAGCTTGAAATTGGATACGTCATCTTTTATATATAAAAAAATCACATTAAGATCAATTTTAAAGGTCATGGCTTTTCTGAAACAACCCCATTTATAAGAGTCACGTGTGGGAAAATGTATGTATACTTTCAAAGGGAAAAGTGTTAGTTTAACTGTTCTCTACATTCAATGCATGTGAACGGGTTGTGATCTAGATGCTTGCTGAATAGAAAGGAGTCTTCATGCAAATGAACTCTTTCCATGTAACTGACTGCTTTGTGGACTGCATTTAGTGGCATGCGGAAGCATGATGGGAATAATAATTGTGTCAAAAGCTTAGCTTGTGGTTAAATAAAACTGTTTAGAAATTCACAGTAGCTATCTTATAAAGAATACTGATAATCTGTAGGATGATAGAAAATTAATGGGACAAGTAGGTAGAAGACAGATTACAACAAAAGAAGTAATTCAGAGTCGGTGAACTTGTGATATCAGTAGCCTGGATCATAGGTATCTACATTTCACATGCAAGCTGTAATAAACTAGCACAGAATGACAAGTAACAAGGTTATATTAAACTGAATCTGCAACTTTAGCAGTCACCAAAAAGTAGGAATAGAAACTGGAGTTTAGCTGAGAGCAGAAGTGGTGTTACAAGAAATTCAGAGTCTATGGAAGGCATCAGTAGGTGAGATAACTGGGACTGGCTCTAGGAGCAACTAAACACTTTAAACATGTCAGTCTTGTATTTTTCCTACTTAAAACACTGGTATGATCTTGATATGGAACATAGAGTGAGAGCAAATGGCCTGAAGTTGCACCAGAGGAGATTTAGATCGATAGGAAAAAAAATCTTCTGTGAATGAGTTGTCAAGCATTGGCACAGGCTGCCCAGGGAAATTGTGGAATCACCATCTCTGAAGCTGTTTAACGGAAACGTAGATGTTGTGCTTAGAGACATGTTTTAGTGCTGGACTTGGTAGTATTAGGTTAATGGTTGGACTTAGTAGTCTTAAGGGTATTTTCAAACCCATAACTGTAATTTCCAATCAAAAGAATTCAATTATTCTAAATCTTAATTCCTGACTTTCCAGAGAATTTGTCACTAGAATCTTAGTCTGACCTTCTCTGTGTATATATTTCTTTTCAATTTCCCACCTGATGGGATATCAAACTGTAGAGAATAGCTTTAATATCTTGCAGCTTGCTCTAATTTACCTCACAGGCCAAGTTAATGAAGAATTTTGCCTGGAGAAAGAAAGTTTGCTTATTCCAAGGATTCATTGGCAAGAACCAAAACTCATTCATTGTGTTTACAAGTGTGATTGTTGCTTTTATCTCAACCCCTACAATATTTTACTAATTTATACTTGTAATTATGCTCTCGAGCAGAGGACACAGAGAAATTAGTAACCTGATTTCAAACATGCAGAACTGTCCCCAAACCCATCATAATGAGAAGATCCAAAATCCCAGCAAGAACTATTTTTCAGAAATAAAACTGAAACACTTGAAGTTTACTCTTCATACTAACTAAATTATCACAGGCAAGACCGGAGTTATTTTCATCAAATTTTAGAGAGCTCTGTTAGCATTTATTTATATTGTTTAAATTTACTTCCCTTTCCCTCCCCTAGCTGTCCTTTAAAACACTTTCCATATTGACAGACCAAGTATGTGGTGAACTGATAAATCATCTTTTGGTCTCATCTAATCTCTAATCTAAATCACTATTTTGGTGAAAAAAACCATGAACTTAAGGATGTTCTTGAGTGCCATTCAGACAATCTACATTTGATTTTAACATATTTACTTAATAAATTGCAAAAGAAAATTGCCCACAGAAGCAAGTTATCAAAGGAGATGATTTTGTCTTTTTTGAAAACATCAGATATAAGATACACAGTTAGGAAGCTTTACAAACACTGACCTCTCAGGATTTTGGACATGTGGACTGTAGGAAATTTGCTTTTTGTAATGCCAAATGCCTTAATTATAAGCTGATAAATCTCCCAGTGATACAGTGTCCAAGAAAGGCCTAAAATCACTGCTCACTGATTGTGTTTATAACCAGTGTATGCTGTACATGTCAATACCGGAGGAATTCCTAACATCACTTCCTACTGTAACAGGTTAATCTACTACATCATGTGATTTGCAAAAAGATCAAGAAGAAAATACAACTAGAAAGGTTCAAAAAAAGTTACAATAATCAGCATGTACGAAAAAAATTGCTTTTGTAATGAGAAGAGTATGCATTAACATCTATTCAGTTATTACCATTTTCTTTGTTAGGAAAGTAATTTCAAGGAAAACTTTTGATGGAATTTGTATGGCAAGAAATTACACTTACTGTTAACAAAAACTGCAAATCGTAAGAATGACAGGTAACGTTCCCCCTCTATTGGGTTCCATCCAATGTCTGGATATCCTTTAGCCAGTAATACTGGACAGCTCTGCAAGCCACAACCCGCCAGGTAGGTAACAACCTACAATACAGAAGCAATCACTTAGTCATGTATTTAGAAATAGATTTCTGAAAATAGCTACAAAACAAAATGAGCATAGTAATTTTTTTTAAACACGATGTTTTTTCACTTAAAGAACTACCAGTATAACTCATTATTTTATCAGTCATAGTTTGTTTTGATGAAGATGTGAAAAGTCTAGCACTATTTATATCTGAAGTTACCTAATTATATGATGACACAAAAATACAACGTGAACAAATGTGGAATGTGAAAAGTAGAAAAAAATATTGCAGAATCCAGATGTATTTACAGTACATAAACACCTGCTAAAATACTATTTACCATTAAAAAAAAGAAATGACATAAATAACCATGTGTGGTTAATTTGCTACAACAGCAAAATAAACATAGCATCAAAATTTTATATACTGTAATTCTGATTTCAGTGGATATGAAACAATTACATTTTTTAGAAAAGTGATAAATATCAATGAACAGTTTCAAGAGTCTGAAAACAAAAAGATTAAACATTTTGGTAATATGTAAATTCCAAACACATCATTTCTTATCAAGAGGAATATCTTTAACTAAGAGACATCTTTAAGAAATGATGACAAATTTCTTGAATTATACTAAACCAAATTTCTGAAATATACAGAATAATTCCTCATTCATCTGAAAGGAAATTTGCAGGTAACTGCACAAACATGATTTTTGGTTTTATTTGAAATACACAAAGGACAACATATGAAGATGATTACAGCACTTAAAATAGGTAATGAACATGAAGAATCTCTTGTGAACTTGTAAAAAAATATACAAATTATACTTTCTTCCAATGGAATGCAGCCAGAAATGGACTGCAAAAGGGAGATATATGATGGGATTATACTGAGCCATTACCTAATGCCCTAAGAGAAAAAAAGTTATGAAGCCAGGAAGAATTGTACCTCTGCTGATACAGAATACAAATTGCCTCCAAAAGGCTGAAATAGACGGAAAATGGGCTGATGTGAAAAGTTTGCTTATGACATTATGCAGTAAGGAAGTTACTCAGAGTACTCTATGGAAAAAGTATGCAATCCGTAACAGGACTTGATAGTTTTCAAGCATTCATTCAGAAGATGTAAGGGAATACACACTTGTACGAGTCTAGAAATGCAGTTCATATAAAATGTCAGAAAAACAGTAGAATAAATCTCTTTTCCTTCTCTTTTCCAAATTTACAATGTTACCACCAAGCCACATAGTTTTAACCTATTCAGTTTATACCACTATGTCATCAGGCCATGGGGTACATTTCTTGTGCAATCTTCTACCTTCCACACATTCACATATTTGTAGTGAAAAGAGTTTTAATTTCCAATGGCAAAAGTTTAAAAGTTAAGTTGTCTACATGTAATTTATTTGCTTTGAACATGGGCTTTACAGTACAAACTGCAGTCAGACAGAAATGCTGTATCATTCTGTGAATAGGGAATGCCTGTCATATTCATCAACTGATAGCTCGACAGTATTGGCTTGCTCTTGTTATGGAGCATATAGATGTATTTACTGAATAACATCCATATACCCCACTAGATTAAGTTATTGACTCAGCAAAGGTAATATATTAGACCCAATACATTACCATTGGTACAGCTAAAATGACTGACGAATTTGGGAAACCCATTATGAGACACACACAGCCTGATTTTCCAGCATTAAATACAGCTTATCTTGCAGTTGATATTATGCTGCTGTTTGAACATTCAGCAGTTGGACGGTGCCACGTATTACAGGGTAAGCAATCAGTAAATGAAAAATATGCAGTCAATGGCCAGCAGAGAAAATCAGTTTACAGAACCACAGAATATGCTGAGTTGGAAGAGACCCACAAAGATCATCAAGTCTAACTCCCAGCCCTGCACAGGACCATCCCCAGGAGACACGCTATGTGCCCAGGAGTACTGTCCAAACAGTTCTTGAACTTTGTAAGGCTTGGTGCTGTGACCACTTCCTCCGCTCTACAGTACTTTCCATGAAAATATGAGACAGTCACTGGTAGTGTTCCAGTCACCAGTGTTGTATCCCAAAGGTTGATATCAATACCATTTAATTTCTTTATTAATGACAGTGTAGAGTGCACTCTTAGTAATTTTGCAGGTGATACAGAATTGATAATTCTTCTCAATACTAATTTTGCCTAATTTGTATATTTCTGTGCTGTCTCACACCCTTTCCATTCATGTTCCTGTCTCAGTCTTCTCTTAGCTATCCCCATTATATGCCCATTTATTTCAGTTTCACAACTTCTCCTCTCCCACACCATATGCTGATCACAAACACTCCCACAACCAGTTTCACTGTCATCACAGGATTCTCTCACAGAGCGCGAAGATTTTGCCAGTGCTAAACTATCATTTAGATGCTTAGCTGTTCCCTCCATTTATATAAAACCCTTCTTTCTGTTTTCAGTACCCCAGTGCTGTGCTAGCACATAGCACTTCCTTTCCCTGCTTTCCGACTCTTCTGACTGCGCACCCATATTCCACCACGAAATCTGTTTTTCTCCTGTAATATACAAAGAACTTTCATGTGATTTTTTACATTTTACCACCATTTTTAGTTCATCCTGCCTCTCCTCACATTCCTCTTTATTCCTAACCATTGCCAATGACTTGAGTCCTGAATTCGGTTTCTCACTGCAACTGCTCTTAAAATTCTGTTCCACCTTTCCTCTTCAAGTACCTGTCCTTCCATTCTCTGAGCTATAACCTCCATTCCCACCAATCTCTATCATTTAGCCAAAAGACCTGTGTCATTTTTTCACATTCTTCTCTTAATTCTCAAACTTTTTCCTCAGCAAACAATGTTTCTTGATATTCCTTTCTCCTGTTTCATGTTCTTTTCCTTGTCATCCTTTCTACCTGATAACAATAGTGAAAGGATTCAGAAGACAGAAATAAATCTCTTTTGCTGTGATTGCCAGTAAGCATAAAGCAAAATCAGGGAAGATAGTGCTCAGTGTTACCTTGAGACGGTACATACCTAGAGTAGGTATTTCTGAGGAGATCGTATCCAAAAATTATTATGCTGAAACTTACCCTTTTAAACCCTTCTACACAAATACACCATCTCATAAACAGGTCAAGAGGTCAGAGTGGCCACTTACCTTATCAAGGTCTGGCTCCTCCAATGCCAGTGCAAGCTCATTGTTGTCCATCACAGAGGCTGCTGCAACATCCAGTGGTGTTGAACCTCTCATTGAAGGAAATGCTGCAGGAGAAAGTCAACAATGATGAAATTGAGTTTGCAATAATCATATTCATGCAGCAGAGGGCAGCAATCACGCTGGAATCTAGAACACGAATATACTGATAGTAAATTGAAGGCCTGCTCTTCATTCAAGAACATGGTCAACTGTTTTCAATAATGTGAAAATAAATGCTGAAATTTTCTTCTGACTTGACATCCATATCTATAATCATACTCAACCACACTGGTTTTAAATGCAGATGAAAAATCAGTATTAACAACATCGCACAGCAGAGGAAGACTATTTCTTTAGCACAGCAACATGTTATCTATGTAATTCTGCACAGGCCTATCAATTCACGATTTTAAAATATATCTAAATTTAGACAAAAGAGACATTTCAAACTTCAGTTACCTGCTTTCGTTCTTTAAACTTTTTCCAGTTTCTGTGTTTATTATAGCCAGATGCAGTCATGAACAGCTAAAGCACTGTGAAATCACACACTGTCTTACCTTGTTATTTCTTATTTTCATTGCCATCTACCTAGTCAATGCAGTTTTCCTCGTATTACAAAAATCTAATGCATGTGCTTTAAAAAACATATATTCAGTTTCCAGGAAAAATCAGAAATTCACTTCAGTAGCCTAAATTACAGAGACATGGAAAATGATAACATGAAACAGGCAAAGACCATAAAAGGTCAATTTAATCTGAAGATTTCAAATCTCAATGATTTTGAATGGAAAAAAATGTCAAACGCTATGTTTAATCGTAATTTCTCCAAGGCATTTAAAAACACAGATTTAGACTACTCTGTTTCTAATACAATTCACAGACACATAAGGATGAAACAAAACTGCTCATAAAAAGAAAGACTTAGAGGTGAAACCACAAAGTGATTTAAGCATGTTTCAACTTTCTATAGAAATTATACACTAGTCTTGTGATAGCACAAGTTGCTCCTACTCTTGCTTGTAGCTGTTACAGCTATGTCACATACCCAGTCCAACACTGCTGTTTTCCAGTAAGTAACTCAGATGCTCAAACATGGCCTTCTGGTTTTGACGACTAATTCGACAGAAGTAGCACAGGAATCGACAACAGCTTGCCACCATCTTAGGAAAAGCGATCTGCTGAAGAAGAAAGTTGACAAAGCAGTGAAATATGTTAATTACCAATCTGTTCCAATTCTTCTATTTGCACTTCTAAATAGGAAACCATAGTGAAGTTACCAAGGTGATAAGCACCTGACAGTTGCTTTGGTTCTAACTTAAGAAAGGACCTGCATTTCCTTTTCACGTGCATGCTCATTAGGCCATCAAAATGTGGAAAAATCATTTTGCGGAGGACTATGAGGGACATATAAGGGGAAAAATGCAGAAATAATTCTCATTAAAGCAATTTGCAGACTAGCAAATGTAATTATACAAACCCACTATCTTAGCAGGATTACAACAACAAGTTTGATCCCCAAAATTATATCAAAGAAGAAAAGAGAATATTGAAGAGCCTCAGTTTCTCCTCCCATATTACAGTAAGAGTATAAAATCTGAGATGAACAAGCTGTGCTGCTCTCACATTTTACTGAAAGGACAGAAAATAACAAGATGAAAATCACAGGATTTTCTATCTGAATTATTAAACTTACCATTATATAGTGTGTGTAAAAAAATTTTGCAAAACTATGTCCTAAGGATATTCACAAAATGAATGACAAAATCCATTACCTTCAAGAATTCTTTTAAAAATAATCTTGGTTGCACCCTTTAGAGACAAGCAGGAATATATTCTCAACAGTATATATATACACACACACATATATACATATATATACACATACATATATACATATAATAAATACATATTGTATAATACTCAAGGGGACAGCTGAGCATTTTAATCACAACACCACTGGGTTTTTTTCTTGCTTTGACATCCTCCCTCCTTGAAGTCACACCTTTCAACTATAAATACTGCTTATACTCTATTATAACAAAGTCTAATAAATGTTACTTTCTTTACACAACTCTAATTCATTCTAAATACAAACTTTTCACTTAATGAGATAATCTTGCAAAGAAAGTCATTATGTAATTAAATGCTGTATTTGTATTATCTTTACAGAAGTACCTCCTAACTTCTGGGGACTTGATATATCATAGTTTTTCTTTGGCACAGGTGTTTTGCTACATATGCGTTTCATTTGCCTATTTCAAACATAAACAGCTTCTATGCACAAGCAGCATTGCCTAATATTCCTGCTCTTAAATAAATTAAATTAAATTAAATTAATTCCTTAATTCATTTAAACATTCCATGAAGTTTCCACTCTCCAGATTACAGGCATTTTAACAGAAAGTGTGACATAAATTTCTTTAGAAAACTATCATAACAGCAATATTGTTTAAAATTATTGCTTCAGAAACTCCTCATTATTGACAGGAATGTGTATGAATATGGAATTCTAAAACTTTCAAGCATTAATGAAGACTTTTGAAGCACAATGGTACAATTCTGACAGTCAAAAAAGATGTTGTTCAGGAGTCTTTGCAAATGAATGAACAACCAAAATTACAAACCAACATGAGAGTAAGGTTCCAAAACCATAAGATCTAAAGACACAGGCTCTAAAAGAACTATTGAAGGCATTAACATACACACTAAAACATAACTGTGATGCCCAATTATTTCTGGGATATACATTTCACAAATGAAGTACCTTTCCAGGATTTTGTTAGCCAGTACTAGCAAAATACTTCTAAGGTGTGTATACATATATATACACCCTCAGCCACATCAGATTCCACAGATATCCTCTTCTGTTTCTGACTCACTTATTAACAGAACAGCTGGAAAAAAAGCCTGAAATAAATTTTCTTCAGTTTGAACTGACAAGTTTTTACTTTCCCACCATTCCTGCAGAAACGCTACATGTCATGATAAAATAATTTATTCCAAGAAGCTGAAGATTCAGCTTAAACCATCTGCTGCCACAGCCTAGAAAAATGCCCAATCCCTAAAGCAGAAACTACATTGCATGGTTACTCTTTCCATCTCTCGAAGATATAACACTGACCAGAAAGAAATCTCCACGAGGTACCCAACATTTTGGGTGGCCAGACACACTTAGTGCCACGACACCAGGTTGCTAAGCAATTTTCTAAATCTGCATTTCCTTTGAAGGATATCATGGCAATTTCTGTAAAGTAATTTTGTAGACCTGTGTTACTAAAACTTTCTATGAAAACAGTTTTTATGGCATTAGAAGGCATTGTGGGGTTGTTCTGAGTTTTGGGGGGGGGTTTATCACCTTTGACTATAGTTACAAGTTGTAGCAGAACCACAGCATTGTAACACTTAAAAATTAGCATTAATAATTAATTTCAATGTGCCTTGAAATGAAAAAGAAAAACTAAAACTGGTACGGGAATCCTTTGTAACACTGTGCCGCTGTAGGCAGATGCAACGGTGTAAATATTTAAGAGAATGATGTGAGCTCTATGACCACAGAGGCAAAGAAAGGGAGATGCAGCTGCACATGGAAGGCAACCAAGTAATGAAAAGTTGACAGACAAAGGATAAGCAAATGGTAGTAAAATGGGCTGAAAATTGTCTCAAATATGTAAGAAGAATCAGTAGTCAGGCAAAAGAACAGTAGATAACCCAAAATACTGGGATCAGAGGAGACCCCTCTTTTTGGAATGGAGGTAACAGGTTAAAAACACAAGGAATAAGTAAAAAGAAGAGAGAAAATAAGCCTGCTTCACTTCTCAGTTTCTTCAGTTGTGAAAATTTTCAGCTAGGCTTCTCAGAATTTCTGCCACTCTGCCTTTAAAATAGCACACAAGCACAACACTAAGGGAGAATGCAAAACTGCAATAAAATTATTGGTCAGTTCAAGTGCATGAATTTGAGTATTCAAAATTAGTTGTTCGTCTCTTATTATAGTTTATTGGTAATACTACTTAATCTAAGATGAAGAGGCATGTTTTCCTAGTAGAGATATATGTCCAATAAATGCAGCTAAAGTGTACCTTTGATTTAAAATAAGAACAAAGTATATTATAATGACATTGAAAGAGAAATAAAACACTTATAAAACATCTCACTCACTTTTTAAAAATCAAATCCTAGACTGCTGGGCTTCTCCCTCCAGCACCATAAAAAATATGACACCTTTATCTCTAATGAATATTTTCAGTTGGAAAAGCAAAATCTAGCTTACATGAGGAAGATACATAACCATTTGCTTCTTAAACATCCTAGCAGACTTTTGGAAAGGTTCAAAATGTAAAACACATAACAAAATTATGGTGAAATTACCTGAGATTTATCTCCTCCAAGCACATTCACCATCACATCCATAACAGTCTCATGCATGCCCAAGACTCTCATTAAGTTAGGATGCTGATAGAAGACCTTGTTGTTCATTATATCCCTAAAATGGAAGAAAAGGCAACAATTTGTTTTTAAGAAACCCTGCTTCAATTTAAGTCAATGACATATTACTTCAGAAACCTGCTTTCACTGTAGCAATACAATTCCAGATTCTTAGATTTCAGCATAATACAAAAACACCTGACAACTAATATTTCACATTCATGTTGTTATTCCTCTGATTCTCATGGACTCTTCATAATAAGAATATTAACTTTTAAATTATTTCAAATGGCATTTCTCATCTCTAAATTGCTCCTTCCAACAGTTCAGTTTAAATAAAAAAAAGCATGTATTCTGTGATGATCTAAGTGGAAAACAATATATTCTGTATTTTTTAAGTTGAAAAGGGAGATCAGAAACCAAAATCTAATCATGTTTCTGCAGTAACACCTCTTAATTAATTTCCTCCACTCACAAAGTAGAAGACAATACAGGTCGTCAGTTACATGTGTTTCATCAATATTTCCAAATTCTGTCAGAAGAAGTAAAGTGGCATACAGTTCCATTAAAAAGGACTGTTTTAACTTTTTCACTGTGCCCATGATCCTCTCAACATGTTCTAGAATTCACTGTATTGGTTTCGTAATCCAGAACACAATTGTGTTTCAATATATTCCAAGGATTTCTAACATTTTAGGACAACCAGTTAAAACCACATTGCAAATAACAGGCATCATGCCAGCTGTAAAGAAAGAGAAAACTGAGAATGGATGACTTACAATACAGCACCTGTGGGAAGGTGGCTATATACATGCCACATTCGGATAAAATTTACCCTTTATCCCTCATGGAACTCTCAGCATCTTTACAAATTCAGCACAGGGGACAAATTGGGTAATACCGTCACATATTAACTAATAATTAATTCAAATGAATAGATCAGTCTGAAATTTTTACAAAAAACAATCCAATTTTTACATTGAAATAGTAAGAATAATGGAGGTTTCTTATAATTTTTGTAAAGGAGACTAATTGTTCGATTGTTGAAGAAAGATAAATAAATACAGTTCTTAGGTAACCATACTATAATTTTCTCTCTTTCTAGATACACTGTGTTAATCAAAGCAATTGATTTTCTGCGATTTTTTTTCCCCTTAAAACATTAAATGGCCTGACCAGCATGTATTCACATAAGAGACATGTAGGCATGCACCACAACACCACTTCTTAATAGAGGTAATTTCATAGCAAAGATGAAGGAAAATATTCTCACATCATCAGCTGCTATATAAAGGCAATTTTGTATAATTCTAATGCAATAAAGGATAAAATGGGCAGTCCCCAATGTTCACATATTTTAAGCTGCCACTGATGGTGAAATAATAAGTACAGGTTACTTAGAAAAATTCCAATTCACAACACCACTTTCCTGGTTCTACCTAACTGCTTGCACAAATTTCCAATTGAAAGGACACCAGCAAGTTTATTCAATCATGCATGAAAAATAACATGAGCTTTAATTTTGGGAAAGGTGCAGTATACACACCAACAAAGACTTCAGTGATCTCTTTCTCCAGAGCTGCTAAAATACGTACTGTGATGAGGGTTTAAGCATTAGACTTGGCTACAGTAAAAGGAATCCCTTTTCTTTAGATAATACCTTAGTTCACAGAAACTGTGACCCATTTGATACTGCTAGAGAGATTACTTGGATTTACTAATGCAACAAAAAGCTTCATACCAATTTAAAAATAAAATTATGTTAATTCCATACCCTAATCCATTAATCATCAGCAGTTCCTCCTCTTTTCCCATCCTCACACTGAGAAGTGAGCGAATCTGGCCCAGTGCAGCAAGCAGATTGATGGTGTCCTTCACAGAGACAGCACTGATGGTGTATGCTTTCCGCAGAGCCTGCAGCAGCTCACCAATGCTGTCATATTGCCTGCGAAGGAGGCTGTACATAATCCGAACTAATTCGGGATCTTGAATCTGATCTTCTTGGGACCAGCGCACCATGGTCTGGGAGATGAGTTCTTTCAGTGTAGCTGAAAGTAAAATACATTAATTGTTAGAAGTCATTCCAATAGAAAATGTCAAAAACATGTACTATAGTAAAATGCTACATAACAGTAGACAACAAGGCAGTTGTAGATCAGCAAAAAACAACAAGCAGACTGCACAGGAGTTTTTAAATAGGAAAAGCAACTTTTAGATCTTTTGAAGTAAATATGATGTTCTTAAGAGGTGAAAAAACAAATAAACATCCACTTAGCATTCAAGTTAATACCAGCCTTGTTGACAATGAAAACAACTTAGTTGATCGTGACTCTAAGAATCATCCTCGTAAATTAAATGCCACATTTAGACTTTTAATTTATCCTTCATTTCTAAATCAAGTCCCTGTCAATGACACTGAAAACAATTTTTCTGAGCCCAGAGTTTAGGAAATGTACCTGAAAACTAGAAACATGTTTCAGGCCTTGTTGAGACCAAGTAGAACAGGATTATCCTCCCTCTTAAAACAACGTAAATTTCCTTATTCTACCACCCGTAAAGACACCCCTTGACTTTTCCAAAGTTCTTTCAGTGGTTAAGAACACACCCCTCCCACTTTGCATCACAGAAGTGTTTATAGCTAGTGTAGACCTATTTAGTTTTGTGTCTACATTATCCTTTTACTTGCTTGCAGTTATCCTTTACAGTTTAGTTAATACTGTATTTATGCAAACCCATAATTAATTCTGAGGTTTTGCTCAATAAACATGCTTTTATTATGTGGAGGCAAATCCTCGACTTCATAGATATACCTATTCTTAGTGGTGTGGTATATTATGCTTTATCTCAATTTTGACTTGATAGTTACTAAAGTCCCATAATTACTATTTACACTGATTTATTTGCTCCATGTGTTTATTCTCAGAGTTCTAGCTCATTTTAATACAAATTTTACTGACTTGTCATTAACACTGGGTTAAATTGCTGGCATTCCATTCCTTAGGTAAAAGTCCACTTGTGATTAGAAATTAACACATGCTTAGAGGAAAGGAAGATTTATTTGTAAAAAATAGCTCCTTCTTAGGAATATTCACATTCTGAGTATGTATGACCAGACATTCAAGGCCAGAGACTTTAATCTTGGACACAGGCATGTCATGCACACCACCACCCTTCTTCATGCATATAAGAGGATTGGGGTACTTCAAACATTCATATCCTTTACTCTCTGAATTCCAAATTTATTGGTGCATAAAGAGGAAGTGCGCACATGGACTAAAAATCTCACAGTCCCCAGCTACAGACAAGTATTTAATATAATATCATATATTTATATAGGGGCAGTCCCGTGGTGTAGTGGAGAGCACTCCGGTCTCTGAATCCCAAGGTCGAGAGTTCGAGTCTCGGTAGGGACCGTCCCCGGCAGTTCAATGCCTCCCTGCCATCCGATCCTGTCAGATCTCAGATCTAAGCAGGGTCAGCCCCAGTTAGTACCGGGTGCTGTGACAATCCCAAGGACTTCACTGTCACTGTCCAAGCTTGCTCGGCTGTGGCAAATGAATCTTAGGACTTAAACGGTGGGGCCAGTTCTGTGCACGCTGTGCCTCACCTAAAACATCCACTGCACAGGCTGGAAGGGCACACCCACGTGGGTAAAGCCCTTCCCAAATCTTCATTTGCGAAGATTGGCCATTACTATTTATACACATTTCACCATGCTTTGAATTACTTCATCCATGTTCACATTTGTACTATGCATCACTCCAACAATAAGCTCAAGCCTGAAGAGATTATCTGAAATTTCTAAAAACATGGACACGGTCAAATCATTTGTCCAGTTACTGACCCATAAAACATGAAATACGTGAACTGCTCTGTTCAAGGACGAAACATCATGTGCCCTGAGGCTTAGGATCGAATGCTTCCTGGTTCATGACAATGGAATCCTCATGAAGCCTGAAGAAGTGATACTTTCAGCTACTGAGTAGGTTCTGCTACCATTTAAGAGAAAGCTGATGCTAACAGATGAGTCACTGGAGAATTAAACACTTTCACAGAGCGTATCAAATTATTACAAGATTTAATATACTTAGAACATAGTAGCAAGCTTAAGAGACTGAAATATGTTTTCAGATCAGGAAAAACACTGTCGATTCCTTTACAGAGCAAGCAGATCATGTAAGAGGTGTCCTGAGTTATTATATAACTTTGCTGTATAATCTCAACACAACTCTTGATGAAATTATTACGTCTGAAATCAAACTAACCATTCCAGGTCTGTACAAGAGCCTTTTTCCAGACTGAGCAAATTGGAAATAGACGAGTAGTAGTGAAAGGAAAATGGTGGCCACTATAAAATTTTATTAGAAAACACAGTCCTGTTGACTGTGTAACTTTTAACACTTGCATCATGGAAGTATTTATGTGGAAAGAAAACTTACTAGGAGATTTCTCTTCTTCCTCCTTAGGCTCCACTTTTTCTGCTTTTGGTGGACCTTTGATTTTGTACATTAACGAACGGAGTTTGCCAGCCAAGGAGGAATCTTCCTCTTCTTCTTCCTCTTCTTTTAGTGGAATACCTTAGTGGATAACAAAACTGGTTAGAAACAAAGCTTAATCTTTGAAGTTAACTCCTTCATTATTTAAACAATACCAAAATATCTTTTGGAGTATTTTTTAACCAGCAAATTTCACACAAGAAAATAAAAAAAAAGTAGCAAGGCCAGCAGATTTAACATGTTAGCTACAGTAGCACCATTCAAATTATTTTCCTTTCACAACATGTGCTCCTTATGTCCAGACTTATAGTATTATTTTTACAGTATTAAGACCAAAGAGGTGGTACTTCTTAAGAGTATACTATGGCAATTAATATGACTCAGAGTAATATTTGATTAAATATGTGATCCTTTGTTTCTTATTACAGAATGTAAGTTAAAGAAAGACATATATGGCTATATCTTACAATATAGTACAATTTTTCAGTTGAGACGTTTAGGAGTCATAAAACATATTAACTGAATTGAAAGCTGTAAGAAGGCAGACATTCAGAAATTATATGGGTGACACCTACTTTTCATGAAAACATATACAATGAGATGGGATGTCACTTTACAAAGTAGCTTAATACGGTTCATCTCACTAAACTGCTTCACAACCATTCAAAGTCTTTCACACCTCTTAGTAGTGATCAGACCCATTATGTGCAGAAACAAACAACATCAAAGCAGGCTCCCTTCAGATCAGGGCTAATTGTGCCAAGCTGAAATGTAAGATTTTGCAGTTTGTCTTCTTGTCAAAGGGAAACTGAGAAAAGGAAAAGTTTTCCAGACAGGATACTAGAGACCCAACCTGGAACAGAGGGGGGAAAAATAAACTGCAGAGGCTAAAACTGGTATTAAGAAATAAACTAAGACAGGAAAAAAGATATGAAATATGGTATCCAGTTGGAGAAACTTTGCTGCCAGCAGCTACCAAGGAGGAGTTGAAATTATGACTAGGACTGACTAAGTGACTAGGAAGAAAAATATTCAGAGGCAGTGGGAGGGAATAAAAGAATTCCAGACTGAAATTGTAGAGTAAATACAGAATTTTAAACATGGGATAAGTGTAAATGGAAGGGTAAAATGAAAGATAAGAATGAAGGATGGTTACAGTCAGTCTGGAAAAAGTAAGAACAAGAAATGTAGGCAGTAATGAGAGGAAAGAGAAAGCAGACAAGAATATTAAAGAAAGAAACTATCTCACACTGAAATAAGAGCTGGGCACTGGACACAAGAGACACTGGAAGGAAAATCCTTGAGAAGATGAAATAGACAGACAAGCAGAAATACATCGGGATGTTAAGACACTGTTAGAGTGGAGGAGATGAGGTCTGACTCCTTCAGATGGTGTTGCATTCCCTGTTCCCTATCAGTAATTGTTCATTTTGCATCCTCTTAAGAGTTGCAATCCATTCAGAAGCTGACCATCTCATGTTGCTATTGGCTAATGACTTAATTCAGGTGGCAGAGGTCTGTGCACTGGTACAGATGGTTGCACAGAACCACAGAATCACAGAATATGCTGAGTTGGAAGGGACTCACAAAGATCATCCCTCCTGGCTGCCAGGGTACTGCTGACTCATATTCAACTCACCATTGACCAGGTCCCTTTCCATGGCTAACATACTTTCCAGCATCTCATTCCCCAGTCTGTACAAACATCCAGGGCTGCCCCATCCTATGTGCAGAATCTGGCATTTCCCCTTGTTGAACTTCATATGGCTGGTGATTGCCCAGTCCTCTGATTTGTTAAGGTCTCTCTGCAGGGCCTCCCTGCCTTCAAGGGAGCCAACAGCTCCTCCAGTTTTGTGTCATCTGCAAACTTGTTCAGTATCCCTTCCAGTCCTGTGTCCCAGTAATTTATGAGTGACAGGTCACCAGTTTGATGTTACCCCATTCACTATCAGTGTCTGTTATCAACCCATGAATCAATTGCTCACCCACCACATGAAGTGTTTATCCAGCTGTGTGCTGGATGTTTTGTTCAGAAGGATCCTGCGAGAAAACAGTATAAAAAGCTTTACCAAAATCCAAAATGATTACATCAACTGGCTTCCCTTGATCAGCTAGGTGAGTTACCTTGTCATAAAAGAAAATCAGGTTGGATAAGCAGAACTTCCCCCCATGAAGCTGTGCTGGCTGTGACCCATGGCTGCATTGTCTTTAAGGTATTTTTCAATACTTCTCACAATAATTTTCATAACTTTATCAGGCACTGAAATGAGACTGACAGGCCTGTAGTTTTTGGAGTCCTCCTTCTAGAAAATCCAGACAACATTCACCAGCTTCCAGTCAGCTGGGAAGTCTTTGGATTTCTAAGACAGCTCAAACATTATCAAGAGAGGTTCTGCAATGACATTAACCAGATCCTTCAGGATCTTGGGATGAATCCCATCAGTCCCCTTAGATTTGTAAGGATCCAGCTGGAGCAGCAGATCCCACACAATTTCAGGGTCCGCTGGGTTTTGATCATTTTCACAGCCATGGTCTTCCAGCTTAGGGCACTGAGACCCCCTTGGTCTGTCATCCATGATGAAGGCAGAGGCCAAGAAAGCATTAAACACCTCTGCCTTGTCTCTCTGTCCCTGTTTGTGAGGTGACCATCGTCCTCCTGAACAGGCCAACGATATATCAATACTGCCTATTGCCATTAATATATTTGAAAAAAATCCTTTTATTATCCTGCTGATTTATGGCAGATTCAACTCCAGGGTATCCCAGATAAGCATCAATTTGATATTATTCAAAAAGTATGTGGTAGATTTGTTTGGTTTTTTTGTAACCAAGAAATTACACATAAAATTATGATTGAGGGTTATTATTTTATTGGCAAAATTAACCACTCACAGTTAGGACATGTTAGGATTAAGACTGTCTGAGTAACTTTAATTCAGACTATTTGCTTATATTCATTATGAAGAAGCCTTTAATTACTTGATTACATGCATATTTTTCCACTTAGATGGCGAAGTATACTTAGTACTAAAAAGCTGATTAAACATTCCAAGCAGAACTCCTT
>VWZD01003182.1:0-26330 GCA_013396695.1 Sakesphorus luctuosus
TTCAGAAGTAGTTGGTATAATGCTGTTTAACCCCTAGTGAGTAAAGTTCAATTGATTATTTTTAATTTCAAAAGGCCTCTGAGAACAGTTCTCTTGATCATTTAACAAGTGAGGAAAAAGTTGCAGCCAGTAATGGCAGGGAAATATGAAAATCATGAGAAAAGGCAAGTATGAGTTTTGGCACTTTCTGACAAATATTTTTTTCAAAATAAGAACATTTATAGTTGCAAATTTTCATTATACCTGCAAAAACCCAAACCCACACTTAAGTCTTGACCTTCTAACACACATTAATAAAAATTTCAGTACAATTCTATATTTAATTTTTCTCAGGATACATTTTGAACACTGCAGAAATCTCAGAAAGGTGGATTTTATTTAGGCTCACAATTGCATTTGACTAAGTGTTGAATAGTCTACCAAACTGCTTAAAACTACAGTGTTTCCCAGTGAATCTTATTAAAACAGTATTTTATGAGAGTTAGAGGGTTTTTTTCCAGTATCAGACAGACAGTTTACATAAAAAGACAGTGCTACATTCATCTTTCACAGGATCTCAAAATTCTTTGAATTTGCAAACTCTTCAGAAATAAAATAAAAAAATCCACAGAGTTCTCAAAAAGCTAAGCTAGTTATTCTCCTGCAGATCTTCTTTAATTGTTGCTTTACAGTGTGTAATAAAAGATAGAAGTGTTGTACCTCGTAAAAATGGGTGAACTTTTTCACAGCCATATGCTCCATGGGTGTAAATTCCCAATGCACTCTAAAATAAACGGGAAAAGAAATTCTGTAACAACTGTTTCTGATTCACATTTACCTTGCAGTAAGTTAGCCAGAAATTACTTTCTCTCTCATGATGGGTTTGGGTTTTGGTCAATTTTCTTTTTCAACTGCACATTCTTTTCTCAACCTGTTTTTTAAGCTGACTGTGTCACAATTCAAATTAATGAGTAGATCACTGAGAGATTCTATAGATTTTATATTGAACACAATCTGATGATAATTAGATGATGTAAACAGGTGTTTGCATCTCTTCTGTCTCAGCAGGGTGTTATGCTTAAAGACAGGACAACTGAAAGAATGCATTTTAGATGATAATTTCAATTGCGTAATTATTTCCGTAGTGTAACGTCTAAATGGATCATTCAGGATTATTTTTACTGTATTAGAGAGGATTGTTGTCATTAAAGATCTACCAAAAAGAGCTAAAATTTTTTAAAATTGTCTATAAGCTCATTTTCAATATTTCAAGATTTTTAAAAATAATTTTATTTTCCAATTTGTAACATTGTATTAGTTCCTATATATTTTTATTAATTTTTAATTACTTATTTTTGTTCTAATTTTTAGTTCTAGAGAAACTAAGTAGAGAGAGAATAAATTAATATTGTAATTAAAAAAAGAAAATCTGATTGTATAGTAATTCATGACACTTTCTGTAAACTCTTTCACTGAATTTGTAATTTAGTACCATGGAATAAATAAAAAAAAAAACAACAAAGCAACTTTCAGAATGTACATCCTGTAGATTAGAACACCTTCTGAATAGGTTGCTTTTTCAGAATTATTCCCTGTAACAGCTTCAACCAGGTTTCTTTGTCTATTACACTTCTCATTTTTCCTCTTGATATTGATTGTCTTTCCTGTCTTCTACCTCTACGATTGCTACAGAAACTTAAGATCATCTCTTTATTTTTATTTATTCTGTTTAAGAATACAGGCTATTTTTCCCTTGCCATCGCTGGTAAAATTTAAAAACATAAAAGTGTAGACTGCTGATGCTTCATAGTAAAATAGTTCAGACATCATATTTATTTAGCCATTTTAATTCTGAAATATGCAAAGAGGATAATCGACAGAAACCTGCCCATGGTGCTCTGTCCCTTTGGGCTACAATGCTGCAACAAGCTCTCTTTAGAGCTGTCCTTGAAAATCCTCAAAAATTTTTTCTGGTGAGGAGTGATGAGGCGTTACTCCTTCAGGGCATATCACTAAAAGAGCTGGAGACATCCATACTCCTCAGGCTTTGCTTGTTGTTCAGAATGACTCAACGTTAATGTAAGAGAAGTAAGGAATTTGTCTTACAGAACTTGGAATCAAGTATTCTGGTTTGGTTTTGGGGTTTGGATTTTTGGAATTATACTGTGAACCTTTTGTAATGATGTTGAAATATGTTCATTACATAGATAATTATAATTCTGTATGGTGTTGAAAACTCAGGCTTTTATTTATTTACTTATTTGACATTGATATTAGGGATAACATTTTTTGAATTTTGCTAGAAAGCATTTTGAAATCATTAATCTCTGAATCTGTGTGTTATTACTGTGAAATACAAACAGCAATAACAACACTGTGGCCTGTGAAAACCTTGACTTTTTTTTAAGATGTGACATACGCCAGAAAAAGGAAAGTGACATTTTTACAATTCTTGAGGTCTATTATTTGCTTTGTAGTAGCCTGGTGGAGATTAATTCTCCTACATCACAGAGAAAAAGATAGGGTCTCTACCTTGAGGGGCCTTAATACAGGAAATTGAAGTGATGAAATGAAGTAGGGCAGCAGATTACTAGAGAGGTACCAGCAAGGCCAAAGAAAGAGGTTGTAGAGAGAAGTTCAAATATTCTCTTTAGGCATGTTCTTTAATACTGGGTTTGTTTGGGTTTTTTTATTTCTATTGGTGAGGCTGTAGTAGTAGAGGTCATGGACCAGGACTCCACTATACCAGGCACTTCACAACTGAGAGAAAAGAAGAAAATAAAATTGTGGTTTTTACAATAAATGAACCAATATACTAATAAAGGGGTGAAAACAAGGAAAGATTGTTAATATTCATTGATGGGATGAACAAAAGACTTTGTATTAGTAAAAACTCCCATTTTTATTGTCGAGAAGAATCAAATCAGACTGTATTTCTCCCATGTTTAAATATGTATAGTGATTTTGAAAGGTAGCTCTTTGTAAATTTCAAAATAAACCGGGTAGTAAGGTTTCAAATGGCAGTTGCCATAATTCCTTAATTAAGGTTTTTCTGTCTTTGAAAAAATTGTATTACAAGGATTTATGGATGGTAAAAAATATGTGGACACCTGAAATATAAGGACAACTGAGTTGTGATGATGTCTGGTTAATGACAATCCAACTTTAATGATAAGAATCGGGAGAATAAAGAGTTAAGCATCTAGGCATGAAAACTCAAGTGATTAGGAAGTAACAGAGAAGCACTTTCAAAGACCAAGAGCTTGCAGAAGGCTGAAAGGATCAGTAGAGCACAGCCTTGAGGAGCTGCATCCAGAACTTCCTAACCAATAAAATAGAGAAAACATGATCAGCAAGGATCTCAAGAGTGAAAGCAAACTCACTGTGGGATATTCGAGAAGTTTGTAGGATAAATCTTGTTATGGAATGTTTTAAGCAGAGTGTAAAGAGGGGGACCAAAAATGGATGGGCATGAACTAAATGGTGTTTGGCAAAATAGAAAGTAGAGGGGTAGAACCGCCTGGTCCAGTGTAAGCATATTGCTGGTCCTTACTCTGGCCGAGCCAGGAGAAATCCTTTGGATCTTGAAGTCCTCCACTTTTGGCTTCTTTGAATATATATCACTTAAATATTTCATTTATCAGTGCCTTCTGTTTTCTCTCTTATCCCCATACATTCCTGATTATGATAAACAGTCTAAGTGCAAATAGAGGGTGTTTGTTTTCTTCTGTTTGTTTTCTCTCTGATAGGAAAAAACGTAGTTTCATGTTTCTCTTCCCAAATGTAATTGAAGGGTGGAATCCACAAAGAAAATGCTTTATGGCATGGAAAGGTATGATAGTAATAGAGAATACATATGATAATATGTAGAAAGACAAAGTAAATGTTGCATTTTGACAGTGATATTTGAAGAATTTCAACAAGACATAAGGTTTATGCAATTTAGTCATTTGTCTGTGAGGAAATTATTTCTCTTCCACCACAGTAATAGCAAAACTCTTTAGCCAACTCCAGAGAACTTTGGAAAAATACTCAATGTTGCTATTCATCAAAATTTAGTGAAAAATCTAAGCAGAGAAAAAAACTCTCAAAGTGCCTTACTGGGATAAATGTTCTACATTCTGTTCAGTACATCTGGTGAGCAAACCACTATGTGCAGTGATACATTGAGCACAGAATATGCTTTCTCTTAACCCACACCAATATGTTTGGGATGCTGCAAGAACTGCTGATGGTACTATATTTGTGGATACATGGTTTTGAGGACAAAGAACTGTAGATAAGTAGGCCTTATTCAATTTCCTCCATGTGGAACAAAATTATTTTTAGAGATATAGTTTTCTAGTGTTTTATGAGGGTTTTTTACAGAATATTTAAGAGTGCTGTTCATAAGTAGTTTTTTATAAGTAGTTTTTCTGTGTAGTTGTGACTACAACTGACATTCTCTAAACCATTTGTTATACAAGAAATGGGTGTGAAATGAGTATTTTTGAGTTTGCTTACAATTCTGCAGTTAAAGCAGTCTTTAATGGTGCCTCATGGAATATTTTATTCATGTACCCCATCAAGTAAGCAGGTATTTTTAGAGAAAGCATATGATGTTTATTCTGAAAGCAGTTTCTATGTATGTGGATTCAAATGTGACATGGTTTTCGGTTAGTTTTTAAATGCTTGTCGGAGAAAAAAGTTTATGTCATCACAGTATTTGTAGAAGGTCCTCTTTCCCTAAATAATGGTATCTGTCCACAAAAATCACATATTGATTTAAGGAGAATGCTTACCTTAGGAATTTTAAAGGTACACAGTGAGGGGTCAGAATTCTAGATATGGCAGTTCTGTACTTATCCTTGTTTTTACTGACTTCTCCATGAGGAAATTCAAATTAAAGATGTGAGGAAAACTTTTGTGATAGGAGATGACATCCAGGCATCTGTCTTAGAGGCATTATATATATTTTCCTTATCTTTATTGTGAGATGTGAGAATTATCATGCCCTGATGCTGCATTTTCTGAGGCTGAATGTCCCTCAGTGTGGGTCACCCTGTGCTCCAGGCATGCTGAGTTTTCTAATATAATAACCCAGCTGTCTCTGCTGCTGACATTCGGCATACCCTATATCCATACTTTCGGTGACTGCTGTTGCTACACTAAGGTTATATGTCAGGGAGGAGTTTTGAGATCACTGCATATTTATCACTTTTTTTTGCCAGAGACAAGATCCAACAAATGGATACTAGAAAGCACGTTTGGGTGTTGTAAGGCAGATGGGAAACCCTAGAGTATATTACCAGCCATGGGACACATCAGTTCATTAGTCATATAAGTCTCTTTAGCCATCTCAGTCTTAAGTTTATTTTCAATGCAGTCATAGAAAAGTAAAATGTCTTTTGTCCTACCTGTCCTCTCTGCAGAAATGTGGCACTGAAGCCCGGGGGTCCCCTGCAGCCTAAGCTCAGCTTCAAGCTACCTGCCATCCCTCCTCCTTTCTTGCTTGTGTGCAGTCCTACCACCTCCCTTTCATTTCCTCAACGCTTATCCTGAGGCATTTTAGCCCACTGATTTTGCAGAAAACTGCATACTTTCAGGTGTCTTTTCTCCAAGTTTAGTACCAAGAATGAGATTGCTAAGAGTCACATCAATACCAGAATTAATGCAACTGGAAAGGGCACAACCTCTGTTAAGTCATTCTAAATACATAATGTGTGCACAGAATAGGCTTTTTCTTTAATTACCACACAAATTTGAAGTTATATAATTTTTATAATAGTGTTTTGTAAAATATTTGCTTTGTATACTAGATCAAGAAGTAGGTGTTTGGAGACAGACAGAAAACCATACAGATGACAAAATGGAGGTGAGAGAGGAGCTTGCCAGGCCATGGTTAGGTGGGCTGCAGGCTATGGGCCAGCTAAAGCCAGGCTTCACTAGCTTTCTTATCTGGCTTCACAGCAAAGGAAAACAGATTACTATAAACCATGATTGCTATAAACCAGTGAGTTACATCTGCTACTCAAACACCAACTCTTTCCTTCCATTTAGCACTCACTGCCTGTATTAGCCTCTTCAGATTTAAGCTGAGAGAGACTGTGTTGAAGATTAATCTCCTGCTACAGATGGTATCCCTTGCAAGGATTTAGTGTATTTCTGAGAAGTATGCTTTTTGTACTGTGGTCCTCCATGATTTCATCAAGGCTATTATTTTTAATGCACAAAATAAAGCTCAAAATAATATTAGTTGGTCTTTTGTTTTTCCAAAAAGAGTTGTTTGAATTCCCTTCCTTTGGTAACAATCAGAAAAGTTCTTGTTATTGGGGGCTTTAAAATGTCTGTTGATCTGCAAAACAGAATGTGAGTGATGTAGGCATTACTTATGTAATTGGGTTTGTGCATACTACAATCACATACGGGTTTTAAAATATACCCCCTTAGTGTGTTCATTAGATCCGTCTGTCGTCCATTTCTGCAATAGATATTTGCAGTCATTCATCATTGTTTATTATTAGAAAAGAAATTAATAGGGAGCAGAACTATGTATTTTTACAGACTCACATTACAGTCCCAAAAGAACAAACATATTAATATAGAAGGCATGGTAGAGAATTCACATTTATCCTGTTAACTTCCTAACCTCTACAAATTCAATATATCTAAAATAACATGTTTTCCTTTTCATTTGTTTTTCTTTCTTTTTGCATTGTTTGTCTTCTTTCCACTTATCTCTGCTTAGTTAGTAAGGATCAGAAACAAGACCAGAACTCCTAAACTGGTAATTTGGGCTCTGTCTGCTGATACTGTGATTTATTATTAATTCTTGCTTCTTTTTATGCAAACTTGTTCTCATTTTAAATTATTTATGAACTTTTATGTTTTCTCAATATATATCTTTTAAAGTATTCTATGTTTTGTATAGATCTTTAAAGGAATATTTAATTGTATGAACTCTTAAAGACTCTGATAAATCTCTTGTAAGTCATATTCAGCGTGAATGGCATCTCCATAATTTAAAGCTGTATATCACAGCACACCATAAAATTTTCTTATCAGCAGTTCTTGGCAATATGGAATTGATGTTTGGTGCTACCAGGTAATGTACTCTTTCCTGGAAGTCACCTTATTCTGAATTATCCTTAAACTAGTCTCTTCATGGAGGGTGTTGTGCTCTGGATTTATTAATAAACTTATTGGTGAATCAAAAGCAGTTCATCCATAGCCATAATTAGCAGAGAATGGCCATAACAAACTCAGTTGTTTATATTACCCAAGACACCTTGATTACTGTTCAGCAGCAACAAACTGAATATTTAATTTTGTAAATCAATGCAATACTGGATGCAGCAGCAGATATATCCAGAGGCCCAGGGCACAATTTGTTTGCTGCAAATTGATAACCTCTTACTGCCCTATTTCTCAAAGGCATCATTTGCTATGGCAGCTATTTCTATTACTTTTCAGATTGCAAACTAGCTTGCCTCAGAGTGTAAGAGTGATAAGGAAAGAGGAAATCCTCATTGTCAAACAGCAAGAGCTTAGCAGAGATTTGAATAAAAAGGCCATTTGTCATAGCATCTTCCTAGGGGGCATGTTATGGCTGGTGTTTGATATTTCAATTTCCATTGTCATGCCATAAAGACTAATTTCACTCATGTCAATGTCTTTTTGAAGAACCAGTTATGAACCATATATCCTATTCAGGTATTTGTTTGCATGATATTCATTAATGTAGACATGTAAGTTATCCAAACAGAAAGAGATGGGGAGTTTACACCTTCACTGAGTCAAGGAATGGGTAATTTGTCTGTCAGGTATAAGAACCGGTCTGGTCTAAGAAGAGATGTGCATTTCTCAAGAAGTGAAAGGAAGCTTGTTTTGATTCAGATGGATGGTCAGACTATTGCTAGAATGAAGGAGAAGTAAGCTGCTTTTAGAAAAACAGATGAAACCTCTCTAGACACACTGGAGGGCTCCAATATGGAAATTAATTCTAACCTTAAGTCTGTCTTTCCAAGAAAAGATTTTCTTTCAGGGATAATACCTGGGGTACAAGGCAAGGGGGAAATAAAATTTACAGATGCCAAAGTTCACACTTGCTAGATAAAGGATTTTGTTATTTAATCATAGGGCAAGTAGATTAAATACTGATTACCTCTTTTTTTTATTTTTTTTTTAACTATGCCATCTATTTCAGGTGTTTGAATAACAGTTTTAAGACAACCCACTAACAACATGTTCCTCACTGAGGACTAAGGCAAATCCAGATATCCGGCCACTTGACCTCCTTAAATACATCATTTCCCCATGGTCCCTGAAATATCCAAAAGGGTCTCCAGAGTTTTTGTGTACAAAACTTGCATGACCCTGAAAAGGATCTTGCATCTCATTGGTCAGGACCACATAAAAGAGTGTCTAGGAGGAGGTTATATGATATAAAAGTTAAGATAGAGGAAAACATGTCTCAGTTCTTAGGATCACTATATAGTGATTCAATATATCTAGAAGCAGTTTGTCTATAGTTGGTCTATAGTTAAATCAGAAACCGACAATTATTTAAAATATATGGGCTGAAGGTTATTTAGCAGTTTGCAAAGTCTAATGATTGTAATTAATTTGAATAGAAGTCATACATATATCAAAAGTTCTCCAGGTAGAAAAATAGTTTTTAGTTTTATTTTATCCATAGCTGATACACACAAGTTTTTAATAAAGCACTCTGCAGTACATTTCTACTATTGTGTTCATGGAAAAAGTTATTTTATGTATGAACTGACACTGATCACTGAGAATTTCAATATAGAAACAACCACACAGCTCTAAGTAGTGATAAAAAAAGAAGCAAAGCCAAACCATGACTTGTATCTTTAGTCAGCAGTAAAATAGGCTTAAGGAAGTGAACTTTGACTGCCCTTTAAACTTTCTGTAACATACAAAGAACAAAAAAAGAAAACAGAAAAACATGTGTTGCAATAGCAAAGCCAGTTGAACCGCACAGATATCATTTGTAGGCTGGAAACTGCAAAATAACTTTGGAAAGTAAACCCAGATTTTAACAATAGGCAAGGCAAATTCTTGCCCCCTTCTGTTCTTACTTTTCTTTCCCCCACACTTTAATCCCTTTTCCTTTCCCTTCTTTTCTCATATTTCAGTGAACGCCAGTTGAAGATGCTAAAAAAATATGTGATCCTTTTAGACTATAAGTTAAAAGACCGAGTGTTGTGTGATACACTTTTGAGATAATAAGAATGCAAATGATTTGAGAGAGTTTAGTGTCTCAGAGGAAGGTGTTAGAAAAATCATAAATTTAAAACTAGTAAGTCAATGAGACTTCATACTATGCTTCCAAGAGTAAAGGGATATGAGATTACAATAGAAAATTCCCTATTTTTAAATTAAATATGCCTTGTACATACTTAATTAACACTATATTTTGTGATCTTACTGCTGAGATTTATGATGAGCATGAGAATGGCAATTTTTACATATTTTTCCTGCATTAAAATGCAAGATTTACAATGTAACCTATGCAGGAAAATAACCTTTAATAAAGTGTAAAAACAGGGGGTTTGGCTGATTTTCTGTTATGATTTCATATAATTCAGTAATAAGTGAGTAATATGCATTCTGATTCAGCCTTCTGAACTTTATACAGTTTAGGAGGTAAGCACTGGTAAGGGAAGTGTTTTTTAAAAACCTTTTAATTCTACTGAACTTTGAATTTTTATGTATGGAATCACATGTATCAATCATTGAACTCTGCCTAAGGCAGGCAAAATTTTAGTATGTGCAGTGATTACAGTGATTAGAATTCTTACCCAAAATTTCCACACAAAGCTCAGCATTTAAGATGTGCCTTATAAGTCTGAGGACTTACAAGTCCTCAACAGTCATAGAGCAGATAGGTTGTCAGGTGAGCTTTTAAAAATAGGACATTGTTGTAAATGTTGAAGCATAAATCTTTTATAATAACTTACAGATTTTATATTCTAGAATTAAACATTTTCCTGTCTAGGGCTGAAGATAAATAGGTTGACTAAACTTATTTTCTTGCTGAGTCTTTCAGTTTTTCTTTTACTAGTGTATATTTTCCCTATAGTTTTGTCCCTGCAGCAGGATTTTGTCAAGCTTGGACTGAAGTATCCATGCTTTTGGCTCCGTCTGTGAATTATATAATGTAAATCTATTTGAAACTTCAATTCCCTTTCCTGGTTTTATGTCATATTCACTTCTGAGCAGATGGTTGCATGCTGACAGTTGTCACTTATATATTAAAGTAACTTACAATTGACTGTTGCTCTTGCCTTAAAATGAGTGTTGGATGAAATGGGAAAAGTAGTTGTCCTGCAAACAAATCAAGTTTTTATCATAAATTTGACATGCATCATAAATTAATGGAGGCAGTTTCTATAGTAATAATGTAATCCCTGGAAGAACTGCAGCTGTCTATTCAGGTGCATTCAATCTCTCCTTGATGGGAATAATTACCTTCCATCCTTGCTGGATAATTGCCTTTTGATTGAGGTCATCAGAGCAATCAAGACTGAGAGGGAGAAATCATTGCTAGGGTGAAGAAAGAAGGGGGAGGAGGGTAGAGACAGAACAGATATTTTAGAAGGGTGTACTATAAAGAGAATTTACCAGTATTTTACTGCTTCTTTGTTTGTAGTGATATTTCAAATGATGTGAATATATGAAATTAGATGGCTGTTAAATATGCTAAAGCCCATGTCTACCTAATATATTTTCTTCCATAAGAAGGTTGTTATTCTGTCTGTCCTTGAGCACAGAATTTTCTAATTCCAAGTTTTGAAAGTCATTTCCCTTTGTGGATGTCTGCATCTGTCTATTCTTTTTTATTTAATTAATTATTTTTCTCCCCCCTGTATCTGTAATTGTCAAACCAATTAATTCAGTAGCTTTGATTTTTGCTCTTAGTCTTTAGATCCTAGTGTTGGTCAGTATTGGAAATTGCTTTCACCTGTTTAAAGATTGGACAGTGATACAGCTTAGAATGCCATTTATTATGCACTTAGTACACAATGTTCTAGTTGGTCTGTCAATCTGATATTGCAATGAAAGCAAGAATTTTATAGCCTATTAGCTGACGGTTTTCGCATTGCATCCCATAGTTCTACTGAAAAGGGACGTTTCCCTTTGGTTTTACAAATTATGGGGAAAGATCATAATGTACTTATATGCAATATTTTTTCTTTTTTAACAATATTGAAGCAGACAAGGAAGCACTCTGTCGCTTTAAAATATTTTGATTTCTTTCATCATTGGTACAAATATTAATGCTTTATGTGCATTTAAACCAAAGTTATTTGTGTTATGTGTTACATAAAATGTATGCATTTGAAGTGATAACCTTTTCATTAGCTTTTAAGTAAATGGTGAAATAGAATACAAAACTTTGGTCTGGAGTGATCTTTAAAGGTCATCTAATCCAATTCCCCTGCAACAGGCAGGGACATCTCCAACTAGAGCAGTTTGCTCAGAGCCCCACTCTACTTGCCCTTGAAGTGTCCAGGGATGGGACATCTGCCAGGTCTCTGGACATCCTGTCCCAGTGTGTCACCACACGTTGTTCAAGATTGTTTCCTTATATTTAGTCTAAATATACCCTCTTGGTTTAAAACCATTGCCCCTCATCCTCTCACAACAGACTTGGCTAAAAAGCTCATCCCTGATCTTATACGCCCCTTTTAAGTACAGAAATATCACAATAAAGTCTCCCCAGAGCAGTCTCTTTTCCGTTTTGAACAACCCAAACTCCCTCAGCATTGAGAGCTCTCCTAGGACAGTTGCTTCAGCCCTCTGGTCGTTTTTAGGACTCTGCTCTGGACCTGCTCCATAGATGTGTCAATCCTGTGCTAATAACCCCAGAGCTGGATGCAGCACTCCAATTGGAGTATCATGAAGGCAGAGTAGAGGGACAGAATCACCTCCCTCAACCTGCTGACCATGCTGCTTTTGAGGCAGCTCAGGATACGATTGACTTCATGGACTGTAGTCATTCCAATGTAAAAAACTACTGGGTTGATCAGACAGTACTTGCCTTTGGTGAAGCTGTGCTGGCTGTCTTGAATCACCTTCCTGTCTTCTGTGTTCCTTAGCATTGCTCGTGTTCCATGATCTTCCTAGACAGAGGTGAGGCTGACCAGTTGGTTGCAAATATTCTTTTTTCAATCATTTTTAAAAGTGGGTGCAACATTTTTAGTTGCAGTTGGGCAGAGGCTTTGTCTGACTTCCATGGCTTTTTGAATATCATATAAAGTGGCTTGGCAATTACATCAGCCAATTCCCTCGGGACTCTGGGATGCATCTCATCACATCCCAGAGACTTATGTATGTTCAGGTGGTTATGAAGCTGATCTTCTCTTACGGTGGGAGGAACTTCCTCTTCAAGTCCCTGCCTTGCCATCCATCCACACAAAAAGTGTGGGAAGATCGCTAGCTGTTGAAGACTGAGGATAAAAAGTTCTTGAATACCTCAACTTTCTTCTCATCTGTAGTTACCATTTTGCCAGCCTTGCTTATCGTGGGCAGCACATTTTCTTTGACCTTTCTTTTCTGATTGACATACCTGTAGAAGATCTTACTCTTTTCATCTTTTGCCACATTCAGCTCCAGCTGTGCCATGGCTTGACTAACCCCATCCCTATACAGCTGGGCAGGGTCCCCATACTCTTCCCAGAATATCTGTCCCTGTTTTCACAGCCAGTGCATTTCATCTTGCCCTTTAGTTTGATCAGCAGGTCTTCATTCATCCAGGCTGATCTCTTGCCTTCCTTTACTGATATTTTGTGACTGGTGATTGAAAGCTCTGACACTCTGTGGAAGGCATCCTCAAAGATCTGCCAGCTTTGTTCTGCTCCCATGTCCCTCAGAGCACTTTCACAGGGGGTCTTATTGACTAACTCCTTGAACAGCTGGAATTCTGGTTTCCTGAAATTAAGAGTCCTGACTTTACTCTTCACAAATACAAATGAGATTTACATTCTGTGTAACCTGATGTCTTTATTTCTGACTGCTGTAGAGGAAAACAAATTCTGACTGTGCTGTTATTTCCCTCATGCATTTCACAGAAGTTTGTCCTACAGATAGTAAAAAACTATCCATTCTTTGGAAAGCAAGTCTCTGGATATTTCAACTGCTGTGTAGAGCTAAGTCAGAAAACTCATGCTCAGGCTGGTAAATTAGCTGTTCAGTGAAATTGCAGGAGGTTAGGTGTTTTTGTGCATAAGTGTATTACATCACATTTAAAATTGCAAATAAAACTGAGCAATATTGTAATGAGCTTGAATTTATAGTAAATACGGAAACAGTTCAGGAAAGTTTTTTTATGTTTTTTCTGCATGAGACTACTTTATAAATTTTAATGAGCCTGTGTCATGGTTTAACCCCAGTCAGAAACCAAACCCCATGCAGTCACTCACTCACTTCCCCATCAGTATGATCAGGGATAAAACTGGAAGAAAAGCTAGGAAACTCCTGGGTTAAAACAAAGAATATTTAATAGAGAAAGCAAAAGCCAGTCACACAAGCAAAACAAAACTAGAAATTAATTCACTGTGTCCCATGGGCAGGCAGGTGTTCAGCCATCTCCAGGAGAGCAGGGCCCCATCATGCATACTGTTTGCTTGAGAAGGCGAACACCCATCGTCACTCCAAAAGTTTCCCCCCTTGGTCCTTCTTCCTGCCACTTTATATACTGAGCATGATATCATACAGCATGGAGTATCCTTTGGTTAGTTTGAATCACCTGTCCTGGCTGGCTCTGCTCCTAATCTCCCATGCATCCCCAAATTTCTTGCCAGCATGACAGTATGAAAAGCAGAAAAAGACTTAGCTTTGTGTGAGCCTGTAAACCCTGTTCAACGATAAAAATAATATTAACCCTGTGTTAAGCACAAAGTCAAAATACAGACCCATACTAGCCACTGTGAAGAAAACTAACTCTACTTCAGCCAAAATCAGCACAGCCTGTTTCAGAGACATACCATGAATCTTCAGATGACAAACAGAATGTTCTTGAACCAGTGTTGAATTAATTTGAGCATGTGATTTTTCATTTGCAGTGACTCCTCAAAAATTGTTAACTGTGAAAATTTTCTTTGGGGATAGTCATGAAGAAAAACTTGTGTGGCAGTATTTCCTTTTGTTTTTACACATGTGCTTATATAAAATGGATATCTTAAGACTGAAAGGACACAGTATTTCAAATGGTGTCATTAGTGGCTAGATATTTGTTGAATTGAGCTTCTCCGTTATTTGCAGTGATTCTATACAAAACTTTTTCCTCTTTTTATAGAAAAATTTATCACTGATTTCTATTATTCTTATTGAAGAGATGATCTAAAATTTAGAATCTAAATCTGCAATCTAACATGCTAAATGTGTTCAAATATGTGCACTTTTCACAGAAGAGATTAACAAAAGCTGTCTTAGTACTCATCAGAAAATAGAGTTAAAAGGAACATCACAGAAATGTATTGGTTTGCTGGTAATCCTGCTGTATGAAACTAGAATACATATTTTCATTTGCTAATCCTATTTACAGGAGATAAAGTCCCAGGCTTCAAAGCACTGCCAACCATGAACTGCTTGGTGTTTGGCACAATAATACTGCTGCCTGAGCATGTGAAGCATTGTGTCTTGCTCCTTTAAGTAACTCAGTTAAATTGGCTCTGACTGCTACACCTGGGATTATGGAATGCTTCGTATTTCTGGCGTAAACATAGAATAATGATAGTGAGAAATTTTCAGCGTACTGCCCAAACTACTCAGAAAAACAGATGCAAATGAGAGAAAGGCTCTTTAGAAAACACAAGGTCTGGATTTGTTCTGATAGACAGAGCGAGACTGCTGGAGAAGATATTGGATTTGACAGAAAAACACAGAAGAGATCATGGTGAGTGGCAGTGGAAAGAAAAAAATGCCTGGAAGTTAATGGTGTGGAAATAAGGTAGGTTCACCAAAGCTCTGCATGTAACTGAAAGGAAATTGTTGCTGGTAAACACTAAGTGTGGCTGAGTGCACAGGATGCACAGTTGGCTGTTATAAGAGGTTTCTTGCTGCTCCTTCAAGGCAGTTAGTGTTACTCCTTTTTCATTCAAGAGGATGAGCAACTATTATAAGACCATTGCATTATGTACATGGCTTTGTCATTTACAAGTGGAAACAACAAAGTTTTGTTTTGTTTTAAGAGGGAAAAATGTGTATTTATAGGTGCTTCCATGGGACAGAAGCAAATTTTCCTTTTTAGCCTCTCAAAGGAGATATTACTCCATGTCTCACTCCTGTTTTTCACCTTGTCTTCAATAGCTTTTTGAGCTTAATTTATTGGCCTGCTTTGATTTTTCTTGTTGCTGTTCAATTTTCTTGTTTGAGATTAAACTGTAAGTTCTTTGGAACAGGCATGTGTGTGCTTGAACAGTGCTCAGCACCAGTTGTGTGACTTTTCTGTGGGAGTTCTACTGGAATATTAATCAGAGGCTGTACAGTTTTCAGGAAGACTTTAATATGGCTGTAAAATGTACTTTTTCCTGGTTTTGATTATTAAGGACTCAGTCTTGAAATGATGTGCATAGAGATGCATTTTTCTTAACTTCTAGAAATGGAGCTTTGATTATGAGATGAAAATGTATGTGAAAACTGGTTTGTCAGCACTTAATCATAGAAGGACATTTAAAACTTAAGACCTGAAACTGCCTCTTAATCCCTCATAGGCTGAGGTGAATTACTTGATAATCAGAGTGGCAGAAAATGTTCTATCCTTTCTCTTGATTGCAGATAAAACTAACTAGGTAAAAAAGTTAACAATGCACATCTTATTCGGAGTCTTGATTACTTTCTAATACAAGATGGTTAGCCATAGATGACAGCAATAGAATCTCAGAAATATGAAAACAAATGTAAATGACAAAGAATTCATATTTTTAAAGTCCTGAGCTTTATGAAATTATAAATATTTAATACAAATTTAATATGAATTTGCTGTTGTCTTTAGACTCCACATTTTAAGGGTCAGCCAGCTAAAACAAAGAATGAGAATGGAAGATGCAAATTACCATTGGGTTTAGGCCTGAATATTTTGTATCCAGGATATTGTTCAATGTACTTTTTTGTAAATCAGTGTTTCCTCTTTTTGTTAAATACTGCGTAATTGTGACAGTTACTGTTATCTCAATAGAATCAATGAACTTTTCAATACTTCCCACCTTCTTCTATGCAAATATTTAGCTTCAGTAAAAGCCTGAAATATGTTCTTTTTGTCCTTATTTGGAATATATGGTAAAATTGGATATGAACAGCAGAGAACATAGGCGGGCTGAAAATAACTCAGTTAATGAGAAGTGTAAAAGGATTCATTATATATTTGCATAAAATAGGATATATACTAGAGCATATAACCGAAAAGCTTTGATTTTTTTTTAATCGAACATAAAAAGAATCAGGCAATGATATTTTTAAAGACCAATCTAGTTCTGTTAAACAGAATAAATTATCTCATTGGCTTTTTCTGTTAAGAATTATATTAGGACAGGACTTGTTAACATTTTTATCCATAACTTTTCTTATTTCAAGGATAAGATGCTAAAAAAAAAAGCCCATGGCTTGTGTGCTTCCTTCTGAGACTAGGAAGCTGGAGGTAGGATGGGAAAAATACCTGAAGTAAATGTTGAAAGAGGTGTTCCACTTTTACCACAGAGTCCAGCATGGCCACAGATGTTCTTTTCTGCACTTTGTCTGTTCCTAAACAGAGCCATTGATTAACTACTTTTGTACAATATAGTGCAGCTTAGCGAGCTGAATTCTGCAATATAGGCCAAATTTCAAGACTCTACTGTTCATGATACATAATGGTGTTAGGAAGTATAATACATACCAGCATCAGATTCTACAGGTCAGTATTTTTTGCACTAGAAACAGTTGTATATAATAATAATACCTGTGGTGTAATGGAGAGCACTCCAGTCTCCGAATCCCAAGGTCGCGAGTTCGAGTCTCAGTAGGGACCATCCCCTGGCAGTTCAATGCCTCCCTGCCATCCCATCCCGTCACATCTCGGATGCTCAGCAGGGTCGGCCCCAGTTAGTACCGGGTGCTGTGACAGTCCCGAGGACTTCACTGTCACTGTCCAAGCTCGCTTGACCGTGACAAATGAACCTCAGGACTTAAACGATAAGGCCAGTTCTGTGCACACTTTGGCTCACCTAAAAAATCCACTGCACAAGCTTGAAGGGCACACCCACATGGGGAGAGCCCTTCCCAAGTCTTCGTTCACGAAGGTTGGCCATTATATTATAGAAACAGTTGTCAGGAAAAAAAAAATAAAAATTGTTGAACTTTGGTTTTTTATTATGTTCTTTTCTGTCTTTTACCAGACACATAACAACAGAACCAGAGAGGGCACCACTGGAATCATATAAGTGTCAATGAAAGAAACCTACTATGCTTCCTAGAATAATATTTGGAAAAATACACTTCAACTAGCTCTCATGAATCTCAGAGGAATATCTAAAACTTTGAACTCAAGAGGACTCAATTTTTATTTCTGTAAAAGATGTTATTTAATCTAGCCTGATTTGAGAGGTATTTTATAAACTGTAAACTCTTTAGGACTCTAAATTTTCTTGTCATTGAGATACAGATCTCCAAGTGGGTGAAGTCCATTAAACTCACACATAACTGATGTAGAGCTGGCCCACATTCTAATGGGAGCGAGTGCCATTTGAATTTGTATGAAACTAGGTATTGGGATGACGTTCAATAACTAGAAAAAGTTTTTGAGGATTACAAAATTATCATGAGTCTGTTTCATTTTAATGTCACCTGCACTATTGTAACTTCTGGATACTACTCGCAAACCACAGTATTGCTATGCAGGGATTTCCTTCTAGCATGGGAGACCATAATCTAGTGGTCCACATCAGTTGAAAAGTGCTTCTTTGCAGGTTAAAGTCTGAAAAGCCAGTAACAGTATTTGATCTACTTAGGACCTCCAGCAGTGAACTCTTTCCTAAGAAGCTAACAAACTCCCTTAATTGAGACAGCTCTTGCAGATTTATCCAAAACCTCAGACAATTCCCTCTGTCAATCTCTATCACCTCCCACTTGCCTAGCTTGCACACATGCCAAATATCTTTCAGGCATGTCTGAAACCTTGCTAGACATTTAGAAACTAGGGAAATAACATTGTATAGCTGTGCTGGAAAGCAGATGCACACTTAAAAAATAAACTTCTTGGTTTTTTGTTACTCCTGCAGGCTTTTTCCTCCAGCAGTATCTTGTGAACACAGAGTATAGTGAAATTCAAGATCTCCATGGTGGAACAGTAGCATGCTTTCTTACTAACTCTACTGATCTTTAGTCTTGAACAGTTTTGATTGTTTTGACAGTGTTATGGCACATTGTATTATTATGAATAGTACCAAAGGCTGTTGAGGAAAAAAAGGTCATTGCTAGAACTTCAAGTTGTTTTTTGTTTGGTTTTGTTTGTTTGTTTTTCACAGACTTTCCTTTGCATCTAATAGAAGTAATTTTCTTCTTTGAGTGAATAAATGAAAAGAACTTTTCTTCTTTAGTAAGTTAAAAAAAAAATCCTAAACCCAGTATTTGACAAAACCTAATAATGCAGTAAATGACTTTACATTTCTTTAACAGAAAACACTGTTAACTTCACTTATAGCAATGGTTCAGGATGTTATTGGAGTAAACGAAAAAACAAGTATGCTGGGTGAAAGAAAATATTCCTCTCTACATTGTTCCTAACATTGACCAAAGAGTATGCCTAGAGAAGGAGTAGGAAAGAACAGGTAGATGTTTTTGCCCTAAAATCTTTTAACCAGTAATCACTTTCGGCTCAGAAATCAAATTTATCTCAGGATTTTTTTATTTTTTTTTTTTAAATCTAGCAACTCTTGAATCTCTGCACTACTGCCCCAATACACTTCTCAGATCTGCAACATCCTCTGGAAAACATAGGCATGCTGCCTGGATAAAACATTATTGGTTTTGACCTAGCTCCTGCTGATTATGTTTCGTAACTTCTGGCTTATATTTTGATATGCCTTTTTGTGGCTGTCTTGGGTTGAGCTGGGCAGTTGGCATTTTGCCAGCTCAACTCAAGACAGTGGCCTTCATGATTTTATACAGCATATCTTCTTTAAGCCTTCCCTTTTTCAGACTGAATAGTCCTAGCTTACTTAGTCATTGCTTAGAGAGATATTTCATACCATCCCTGTTATTTCCTTTGTACCATTTTCAAATATACTGGATTCTTTTTGAGATAAAGAATGAATCTTAGGTGTGGGAAAATTTTCTATGATATTTTATGATGTTCTGTGTTCTGTACTTTACATGGTTTGTTTGTTTTCCCTTTAGATTTCTGAATACAGAGCAAATTTCTTTAGTAGTATATCTTGGCCCCAAGAGCTTGTTCAAGTGATAACATGGTCATCTTCTTATGTAGCTGGCATTTACTTTGTTCCTGTACATCTTTTTATAATTATATATGGAACAATTTTATCCTAAAACTATGGAAAATGTTTGCTGATCCAGATCCTGTCTCAATTGGTGGCAAGACCAGATACTGTCTAGGAAAAGAACAGGAGCATCTTCATTTTGTGGAGTACTTTTTAATCCTATAGACAATTTCTGTAATCCTCTTTTTTCTTCTTCATCATCATAATTTCTTTAGAGGTGTTAAAACATATATCTGTAAGCATCCGTTTTAATATCTGTTGCTGGAGATGTCACCTATTTTTTTTTTCTAATTACTATTTGAACCTGCTGGGCATTTTCAGCTCTGGGGGATGCCGCTGTTGACTCTTTTCCCCATTGAGAATTGAAGTTTACTTTCATATCTTTTAATGGGATTTTAGTATGAAAAAAGAACCTTCTGACTAATCCTGTCACAATTTAGGTTCTTGAATAACCTCAATTTTCACACAGCCCAATAGACTGAAGGTTAAGTAATACTTTATTTGTCAATATATTTAAGGTAAAGAAACCCCTAGGCTTATTTTATCTAGGTCGTAAAAATCTTTGGAATAAAGACGGCATTGCATGAAGAATGAAATTAGAAAAAGTAAATCCTCATGGCAAGAAAATACTCTGGAATAAATACATTATTTTAAGCCCCTGACAGGTAAGAAGGAAATGACTGGCTGCCAGTGGGATCAGTAAGAATAAGTTCTGTCATACAAATCTGTAGATTTTATAGTCTTTTTACAGAATGGTTAAGTGTGCCCATGGATAAAGAGGGAATGTATAGTACTGATTTTGATTTTCTGCTCCATTCTGGAGTTTCTAAAGGAATCTAAAAGAGGTTGACATAGGACTAGGTGGTGAATCCTAAAATAGCTAGAAAACTACACACAAAGTATAGCTATCAAAAATTAATAATTAGATAGAAAGAGTGCACTGACCCTATATTGTTGAACCCTAAAATGCTTATTCTAGGCCTGTTTCTGGTTGTTGCTGTCTCTACGAATGTAATCATGGAACAGAGAGCTCCATAGTAAATTACAGATCACACCTACTTCATTGAGTCTGAAGGATATTGGAAGATGCAGAGTTTGAAACTATCCTGGCAAACCAGAGCAATCAATTAGAGACAAAAACATATAAATCAACATGTATATACTCAAAATACTATTTTACATAGTAACAATTAATTCAAAAGTTTGAGAGCAACTGCTTCAGTAAGGGGTGCCTAGAAAGGGCTGATGACATCGTAAGATAAAAATGAAGCATAAAAGCCATGTTACTGCTCAAACAAGACTATCCTGAGATGCATAGCCAGAAGGCTTAGGACAGGGAAAGCATATAGGAAACCATATAAAATATTTTGTATGCTAAACTCTACTACAGTAGCTCTCAGTTGAAAAAAAAAACAAACAAAAACAACAACAACAACAAAACACACACACACACACAAAAAACCAAACCAAAAAAACCCCTAATGCTTCATGTGTGACTGATTAAGAAATATGTGCAGCTATGGTGAGTCCAGAGAAAAAATAATGAGAACAATCAGAGACTAGTGAATTTATCTATGAAAACAGATTAGCCTACTTAAGGCTGTTTACCTTGAAGAAGATAGAGCTCATATGGAACATAAAAACCTTCTAAAGCATAAAAAGCTATAGCACAAATAAGTAAACATCTTTTTTTCAACATGCAAAGTGGATGAGATGAGAAATTGCAGCTCAAGTTGCAGAGATAAAGACATAGGTAGTCCAATATGGAGCAGTGTCTAATTGTAGACTGAACAAAGTGCATAATGCAGTTACAAAGTTTCATTGCTAACAATGACAGAGATAACAACAAATAGGACAAAGGCCCCAGGGATTAACTCAGCTTTTGATACTTTGATCAGAATCTTTAGATCCTAACACAAGGTAAATAGATATTAATAGTGAATAGATATCAATAGACAGATGAGTGAAATACTGAATAGCTTTCCTGAGGATAAATGAAGTATTTAAATTTAAACTATGTGAGAAATTTTGCAATTTTCTGTCTCTTAGTCCAAGTTAGACAACTTAAAACTATTCATTCTCTCAGATAGAAAAGAATATGAATGTGTGTAATATTTGTGATAATTTTGCTGCCTTACTGTGAAAACTACAAATCAGCTTAAATGTTGGGTAATTACTTCTTATGATTATTTATCTTTTTAAATATCAATTCAGATTAAGGCTGAAACAGTACTTAATGTACCAGGAATGAAAATGAACCTACTTAAGAATGAGAAATGATCTATAGCAATTGATACAGAATGACTACAATAGGAATGGTCTTGAAAGAGCTCACCCAAAAAACCAAACCAACCAGACTGCCTTAGGAATCATGCCAGGTCTAAGCTGTTTGTTCTGTACAGAGACTTTTTGCAACATAGAATTGAATTAGCCAAATGGTGCATTTGTTGAAGTAACATGAATTCTCCTTTCAAACATTTTAAGTACCTTGATGTATTGTCTGGTGATGGGAAGATCTTTACCTTTCCAATGCAGTCTTCTCTTCTTTAGAATGCTAGAGATTATAGATGTGGCACACATAATGCATGCTTTATGCTATATTAGTATTGTATGTTAACCTACTTATCTTTTGTCATGCTTTGTGTCTGTTTTTAATCATGAAACACCATAGCATTCAGGTTAGTATGCTTTCTAGAGATATAAAAGTTAATGAAGTGTTCTTTTAAAAGAAAAGCATGTATATCTGCATCTAAATGCTTGAAGCTGGTTTGTTTTGCTTTTTAAGGCTTAATCCCCTGTTTCACTAATGTAAGTCTTGCATTGAATGAATCATAAACTATGACCTTTGGGGGGTTTTCCTGGATTTTCATTATTTTTAATCTTTAACCTGAATTTAGGAATATCAATGTTCTTTATCTGGATTTTGACAGGCCTCCTGCAGCAATTTTATTTGCATTCCTATTGTTAGAAATATAATTTTTACCTATAGCATTTAAATCTAAATCTTTGGAGAATTTTTACTTTTTTGAGGACTTTTACCATTTTCAGTCTGTATTTTTTTTAAAAAAACAGATTGTTTGTTATAAAACTGACAGGATCCTACAGGCATTCCCGAGTGTTTCATTTTTAATGATTCAGAACCATTTCCCTTGATTGCTATTCTTAATTTAAAGATATAGAAAGAGAAAAATGAGGTGAAAAGTTCAAAAATTAAGTATTTAATTTAGTTTTAGATGTATTGTTCAGTTCCTATTTGGAACTCTGTAGTTGCTAACTATGAACTACATGTTATCAGTGATTTGATGTGAAACAGCTTTTTGCTTATTTTTGTTTCTGTCTTCATTTTAGTCATTGCAGCACTTTGAGTCAAACGACTAGTGCAAAGTAATATTGCTATGATTTACACTTAAACTGAGGAATATTTTTACAGCTTTCTAAGAAATTATGTTGGTCTTGTTCTCTGCTGTCTTATATAATTTCTGGCAAAGTTTAACTTGCAACAGATGAGGAAGTGCGTCTGTTGGCATCCATATGTCAGTCTTATTTTAAAGTCAGAAGTGAGCATTCTGTACTAATCTGCTCACTGCAAATCAAAAAAAACACTTACTAACAATGTTCTGAGCCAGCCAATTCCTTGAGCACAGTAAATCTAAAGAGTACCCTACATAGTATATCCATTATCTAATGAGGACTTGTACTTGCCTTATATTTTCATAGGGCAAAGATTCTATAAAGGAAGTACTTCTGTAATAAGATTTACATATCTAATGTCTTGTTGCTGACCTGATAATAGAATTTTTCACTGTCATCTTCAGTTTGTTAAAAGTCTTTCATTCCAATATGCTTTATTTTTGTTAATATCTGTTCTAAATCCCTAATCCTCTGAACCAAGTAGTTGTCAATTTGTTGTATAAAACAAAATCTAAATATTGGATATTCATAGACTGAGCTGAGTCAGAGGTAATTCAAGGTTGTTTTGTGATGGTGTTATTATTATTTCTTTATTTGTCTAAGAAGTGCAAAAGTTGCACTTGTTTCAATGCTTTGTTGTTTGAAATAGGATCTTGGCTGGTTTAAAGCCCCCAAATTACTGTAAATTGAACTGAAAAGCAGTTTTTGTAGTATGAGCTAGTAAAATCAGAAGAATCTGAAACATATTTTAAGACAGTGGAAACTCTCATGAACTATTTATGTTCTAGCCTTTGTAAATGATAGAAGTTCAATTGGGCTTTGAACAATAGGAACAATTTTCTTTGAGTAAATCACATTGACTTTCAATTTCCTAGTACTACCTAATTTCTGGAAAGAGAGAATGCTCAAGCAAAACAGTATAAAGAGGAGGATCACAGAATCATAGAAAGGCTTGGGTTGGAAAGGACCTTGAAGATCATTTTGTTCCAACCCCCTGCCATGGGCAGAGAACCTTCCACTAGACTGGGTTGCTTATACCCCCACCCAATTAGGCCTTGAGCATTTCCACAGATGGGGCATCCACGACTGCTCTGGGCAACCAGTGCCTCACAACCCTCACTGTAAGGAATTTCTCCCTAATATCTAATCTAACTTTACTCTCTTTCAGTTTCAAGCCATTCCCTCTTGTCCCATCACTACATGCTCTTGTAAATAGTCTCTTTCTTGTAGCTCCCTTCAAGTACTGAAAGGCCACTATTACATCACCCCAAAGCCTTCACTTTTCCAGGCTGAACAAACCCAATTCTCTCAGCCTTTTATCATAGTAGAGTAGCTCCATCATTCTAATCATCTTGGTGGCCTCTCTCTGGACTCGCTCCAATAGGTCAATGTTTTCCTTTTAAGTTTGGAAGGTAAATTTTTTAAACTTTTAGCTCTTGGAAGCTAAAGAGGAAATTATATGTATTAGCAGTACACTAACTGGCTGTGGGCTATCTGATGTGACTAGTATGATTTTATCTATTAAGCAAAATATTTTCAGTAGCAATGATGAAATGTTAATAAAATATTTTCACATACTATTGACACCTTGTGTGGAATACTCTGTGTGAGTGGGTGTTTCTGTTCAGGAAAGGAAGAGGTATAAATAGCACTTACCAGAGAAAGAAATACTTAACAGTGTCTCATAAAAAAGTAAAAAAAAAATCAACAAAAAAAACCCCAACAAAACAAAACAAAAACAACCAACCAAAAGTATAAATGCTGTAAAACAACAAATGAATTGCAATAGTCCTTAGCCATTAATGAATGCCAAGACTTTCCAATAAGAAAAGTTTCAACCAAACATTATATTTGAGAATCAAGCCTGTAAGGTTCAGGAAAATTACACTACAATTTGCTTTTTCATAATATTGGGGTATTTAACTAGAATTCCTTTTCACTCTCACATATCAAGCTTTCCACACAGAAGGTACAATTAATTCAGTGAAAGTGGAAATTAAATTGAAATTACTTTCTTAAGAACTATTAAAGTAAAAGAGAAGTAATAAAGCACTTCTAAAGAGAAGAAAAATCTTCCAAAAAAAGGTACCTGCTAAAGACTTTGAATATTCTGATGCAGACAAAATTAATTCAGAAAGCATGAATGCACCTAAAGTTAGAAAATTTTGAGCTATTGTATTTGGTATGGCAGATATATGTTTAAAATATAAAATGCTTATACTTAAATGTCAGTATTAAAATGCATTTTACATATTACAGTTATCTTTGATGGTTTAAAGAAATAAGAATATTATATTAACAGAATTGTTGGAGTTCATTTTATTTGAAACATTTTCTGTGATGATTCTAAGAATAGGCTTCAAGAGGCTTAGAAGGGCACATTTAATTTAATATTGTGACAAAGATCCTGTCTTAAAAATACAGCCAGTTGCTGTCATTAAATTGAGCATATTAACTCTGCCCTTGTATGAATTTCTGTGGAGGAATACAGAGAAAATCTGAGGACCAAGAACTGTCATTTGAATATTCTGATAAAGAGGTTTTCTTTGTTTGTTGCTTTCATTAGACATACTTATTTTCATATTAACTCTACAGTCATAGTTTGATAAAGATGGCTGGTTCTAGTCAGAAAAAAGAGACAATTGAGATTACTAAAATAATCCATCAGGATTCCTGCATGTGGTGTGTCTTAACAGAACTTTCTGGATCTAACATGCACATCTTCAATTCCTCTCTTTATTGCACTGAGTACTCTAATAGTGATATTATGTGCTACTCCAGGTAGTGAACTCTGATTATTTTCCTATTTCTAAATGTCACTTCATTCCTAAATTATTTTCCTAAAATTTCTATATCCTGACTTGAAAAAGATTTGGTCTAGTTCCTCCTCTGGGGGAGGAAAAAGAATCCTTACATGAGAATGCTGTCAACTATACAGACTGTGTAGATTTGGACTCTGATTCCCTGAGAGATTCAGGCATGATTTTGGCTCTAGTGCCAAATACAAAATTTCAAGACAAAATAGACTTTTTTTTTTCAATTTAATTATTCCCCAACCAACATCTTTTCTACTTATACATTTGGTCAATCCTTTCTGGTTCAAAATGTTTCCAAAACCTGTTTAATTTCATTTACTTGACATTAATGAAGCAACAAATTTTTTTGAGATTTTTGAAACAACCATGTGGCTTTCATACAACTTATGAAATTAATTTAAAAACTACATAGTATTCCAAAGCTAAGGAAATAAACCATCTGTATTAGACCAAAAGGTATGCTTATTGTTCAGGGGGTTGGAGTAGAGCCACTATAAATACCTTTCAATGCAAAACCAGATTCTTTTCATTAGCTAATGAAACTGATTTTTTTTTACTTTTGTTTTCCAAGTATTTCAATTCTGATGTCTGAAATTATGCATTTTTCTTAGTGTACTGAATAATTACTTTTATTTTGAATGTT